>JAGDQP010023352.1:0-13625 GCA_022664845.1 Lepisma saccharinum
CAATTCTATTAGATGAAAACACACAAAATAACCTCAAAGTGCCCGCATCATCAATACTAATCAAATATAGCCAACCAAAAGTACAGAAAAGAGAACGTGTACCATACCTGCTGAGTATTTCAGGGGGGAAAAATCACCCTACATACTAAATGGCTAGCGAACATGTTGTTAGGTGGATACAAAAATAAATTCAAATATACTGGGGGAAAAAAAACTCAAAAGAGGTAAAACAACAGATCACTTCCGTAATCAACGCCGATACAATAAAAATGGCCTCCATAGACATAATAATTCAATACCTATAGAATTGGCCATTAAGTGCACAGAGGCCCTCCTACGTCATAATAAACAGAGTGCAATATAAATTATTGCTACTACTGAACTACTAACCTCTTCCAATATGATAATAATTTCTACATCGAGACACAAGGGTTGGGCTTGGGCCTTGTCTCCCATCCTTGCAGATATAGTTATAAACCATTGCGAAACACGCATTTCAGAAGAGAGAAACTTGCAACAATCAGATATTACAGATACGTAGATGACATGGCCATTGTCTACAAAGGCGAACAAAAATTACAGCTACTTGAAAAACAAACTAACTAAATATACTCTAATTTACAGTTCAACTTAAAAACAGAAAATTCAGGTGTTTTCAGCTTCCTTGAATTAAAATTTTACTGGAAAACAACAGATTTCAAACTACAATTTACAGGAAGCCACAGCAAGAGAACAATACATACATACAAAATCAGTTCATCCGCAACAAATCAAACCCAGTTTGTGGATTAACATCTTTTTACGTGAACTAAACTTGTAAACATTTGAGAACAGAAGTAGATCATATTATGCAGTTTGTCCATTTAGTTTCTATGTTAAAAGAAGTAGTCCCCCTCCCTTCCCCTCGAAAAACAAGGATTTGTGACTTGCGTGGTTCTGGTTCTCAGGTACAGAAATTTCCTCAACGCAGAACGTCTTAGAAAACGAAAAAATGGATAGGCACTTCTCACATCTAGGTTTAAAAAGATATACCGTAAATACTACCTTCATGTGGTGTCAGTAGCACCAATAACTATAGAAAAGAACTTCACACAGTACAAAAGTTACTTTGTATCCAAAGATACAGCAAATAGTATATACCAGATCACATGTGAATGTAACAGTAGTATATAGGTGTGACAAAACGAAATCTAAAAACGAGGGTAAAAGAACAAACATGATGCAAACAAGAGCAACCCCATGTCTGGCATATCAGAACTATCACACATAATATAGTGGACGCTAATACTATACATATAGTATATGAAAGTGCCTACATACATAACAAAAAGCCAGAACTAAATGATGATCAGGGCCAGTTAGACAAAATATGGACCCCATTTTACACAGATTGTAAATAATGCATACAGTAGTTGTTTTGTTTTTTTAACATGTTTTATTGTCAATTCATTTTAAGAAATTTTAATCTCACACACAACAACACACCACTTACCACTCTGACGTCACCGTTCTCCCTCACACCTTTCCGTACGGAAAGAGGTGTGACACCGTCCGCCATCTTGTTACTTCCACACGTGTTGACCTGTTGCTTTGACTAAGACCCTTCCAAACCTTCCAATGCATCAGTATAAAACCATATACCGTAGAGCTGCGAAAGTACTTGCGAGAAGTTTTACCATAATAAGTGCAATATCATGTATTGTGAGGATTTGTGACATACAAGGTAAGACTATGCTAACATTGTTATTGTTTTTCCAATGCACTTCGTCGAGCGGTGTGAACTAAATTTTTATTTTTCTCTTCTTTTTTAATTGATGATAGAGATGTTTCAGGTGATTCTGTTCTCTTGAGTGTGAACTTGATACTTTTTATCTTCAAGTATTTTTCAAATTAAGTGAATATGTTAATATTAGTAAATGTCAGTCTCTTAGAAAGTAAAGGTAGTTTGGATAAAGTTTTGTATGGAGTTACTTAATTACCTCTGAGCAACATGCTGTAAATACTCACTTTGTGAAACCTAGATCTACAAACTAAACTTGTTTCGGAGATTATTACATTAATGTCTGGATTTGTCCACAATGTGTAGAAAATTTTGACTCTGCTATGTAAAATGATTATGATAAAATATTTCCTGATAAAAAGTTGAAATACATGTAAATTCTCCTGCGAATGAACTTTCTAATATGCATTTTTAATGAAATGAAACTGGAAACTCGGTGATGTGAACATCACACACCTTCATAATTACGGCAGTAAGTAAAGCAAGTCGTTTCAGTTAATATCCCTGGGTCACGTAATAAATACTGACGCAGTGCTTACTAGAGTAAAAGAAATTGTCGCTGAATTTGCAATACCTATGTGCTCAAAAGTCCGAAAGTCAGTTTTTGGTATCATTTGAAAGAGAAACACATTCCCCTTCTTTTGAAATCATAGCTACGTGTAAATTGTTTTATCCGCCGGTTTTAAATTGAAAAAAAAAAAAAAAAACCTGCTGTGCTTGGTTTCGTAATTCCTGTTACATGAAAAATAAGACTTTCAACAATTTTTCCTGATGAAATTTAATTGACTATACTTACTAATAGATATTCGCATTACTCACGGTAATTAACATTCATTAATATCGAAATAAGTTAAAATAATAAGTAACCTTGAAAACACATTTTATTGCTCTCCAGAAGAAAAAAAAATGTTAAAATTCACATAGCAGATTCAGCGACGAAATATTAACTGGTATTATTTGAATTCTTAATGATTTTTTTGCTCATTTCTTCCCTGTACTATCACTGCCAGCTTGTATTATAAAGAGTTTGGTCAGCATTGCCATTGGTTCGCCTAGATGTAAGAAATAAACTACCAGTCATTGTATACTATGTTAAAAAATTTTGAGAGTGGTGTAGTGGCGATATGAGTTATTATATCATAGAAAAATCCCGCGAAGTTTATCCGTAATATATTTAATGTACATGCAGTGGAGTTTTTGTGCATCGGTGGTGTCAATTTGTGTGTGAGTTCTTTTTGTTTTAGTGAATTCTGTGATGAGTTGCTTTTACTGGACTGTATCACCAGTTATCCTTCCTGTAAGATATGTTTGATATTCTTGGTTGTGATATTCAATATCAACCAGGAATCAAACATATTATTACAGTGAGGTGTCCAAATCATCAAGACCAAGAAAAAATACACTGACTGTATATATACTCCATAAGCATTGAAGTTTGTTAAAATTATTATGATTTTGAAGATGGCGGGCACTACATGTTCCTTATCTGTGCTGTGTTAACAAACTTGCGGAATTTATTTGATTGGCTTTAAATTTGTGAAACAGTGAATTAGTAATAATTTGGAAAGCAATTTTCTGATTACACTGCAGGACAGAGAAATCGTAATACCTATTAATTATTGTTCATGAAATCAACTTGTGTGCATATATACTGTACTACAGAGGGTATTGTGCAGCTGATTATGATGACGTATGGAAAGCGCCAGCGAGATATATATATATATATATATCCTTTGTTGTCATATCGTTGTGTAGAATAGTTCACCTGTTAGACAGCTGTCGAGTAGATCTGACTAGATAGTATAGCAAATTCTGCGCATTAGAACGATTGGGTATGCAAGAGGCCTGTTAATCTGGCATGCGTAGCTATTCGTATGGGCCATGCAGTCACGTCACGGTGTGTTGCGGAGTAAACAAGCAAGCCTCTGGTGCCACATGACACATCACAGGAAGAGAAAACTGGCAGATCTAGTGGTTTGTTTATGCATACCTGAGAGCAGAATCCACAGATTGGCGCAAAATCCTGAGATCTATGGGGTTACACTTTGGTTCACAATATCCACGAGGTCTATGAATAAGGGTAGGCTGCGGTCGCGGTCTTCTGTGGTGCACCAAGCGTCGATAATGACTGCAGAAATGGCGTCACATTGTCTTAAATGAGACACTTCAGTCTGGGTGTTGACGGTAGATGTATCAAAGTGTACAGAAGAAGTCGCCGCTAACCGGCGCTTGCTCGTGAACTTCGTAGGTACCCCACAACTAGCCGTAGTTACTTATGATGACTCCAAACCACCTCTCGTTGTTGTAAAAGGCATAATAAGAGACTAGTGATATGTTTCAAATTGTACCATTTTATCATGCATGTTTACGTACGTCTGGTATTATTTAATAAGTTCTACAAGGTTTTGACATATCTGTCCTTCGAGGTTACCGGGCCTGTCTTCAATAAAGCACACTTGAGCCCAACTGAATGACGTCTATTGCGATACCAGCAATCTGCACAAATACATTATTTCTGGTGAAGTTGAAATATAAATAGTGGAATGTGTCTGAGGGTTCATAGCTCCTCTTGGAGCGTTCTGCATCGCCGCCAAACCTAGTACTAAAACCGTGTTGAACGACATTTACTTCGTCCCTTTTTTACAATATGCTCTATCGTTTGGCGTTGTAATTACAATGAAGTTTCAAGCCCTATTTAAGGGTGTTGATATTTCTCTGTCCAGCATTGTACATTTAGTTCTGTCCAAGTGGTGTGTCACGGTAGAAGTTGTAAAATATTTATTAGTCTTAACATGTAGATCATTAAGGTGAGAAGATTGTAGTTGACTAGTACGTTTTAATATAGCTTATAATTTCTTTTTTCCTCAGTAATCGTGTTAGTATTATTATAAACAGGTTAGAATACTACACTTTATTGAGAAATATTGTAAACTGTAAGTCGTGGTACTGAAACTACACATTTCTATTTTCATGCTAAAATTTTCTTGGCAATGGAGATAATTCACGATAGTTTCAATATTTCGTCCATTGTAATTATTTTCTCAAATTGAATTTTCTTTTGAAATGTTTCTTTCAGACTTTTATTCCGTATTCTTAAAAGATATTTCACAGGTAGTTAATTTACGTATTGTATTCGAAAATACTTCTGTGTTGGTATATAAGATAAGAATATTCTGACCACGAATTATTCAACGCTTTTCCAAGAAATACGGTATTTCTTCTAATAATGTAATAATAATTCTACCACAAGTCAGAGGTTTATTGATTGTGCATAAATTATTCACCTCATAATAAATCTTATTAATTTATGTCAAACCATAATAAACTTTAGCTTACCTTAAGTGATATTTCTTCAGTCTGATGTTCTGATCAACAGACTAAAGGAATTTTAATGCATAGGGTGAATAATATATGAACAAACATCCTTAAGTTTCAAAACGATACTGATTTGTGTATGATGTGATGATTTTTAGTT
The DNA here is from genome assembly GCA_022664845.1 of Lepisma saccharinum. Lineage (NCBI taxonomy): Eukaryota > Metazoa > Arthropoda > Insecta > Zygentoma > Lepismatidae > Lepisma > Lepisma saccharinum. Next base: position 5,256 of record JAGDQP010023352.1, read on the forward strand.
CTTCAAATATAATTACAGGTAGTGTTAAAGGCAGCACATATTATGAAAAGTAGCGTATTAATATCTGTAATCCAGATAGTTTTGTGATTATTTTGAAACTTATATTGACAGAAAATATGATCGTCAGTATTCATCTTTATTTGAGAGTGCACTGCAATTTTTTTGTACAGTATGTGTCCCCTAACAGACACGAATTAAAATGTTTGTGCTATACGGAATTGGGTTAAGTACTATCGGGTTATTGAGAAGAAAAATACTTTTCACTTAAGCACAGTCGAATTTGAAAATAAATCCGTCCATCAAAATGTTTATGCTCTTGATAAGTTAACCAGTAACATAGTATAATTTTATCTCTATTCGATGCAATATCGATGCCTTGACTTCATCTGTAATTATAAATAAATAGTGATAATTGAAAGCCGTATCTAAATAATGAATTTTGAAAGTGACAAAGTATATCCTACAGGGATGTTTAAAAGAGTGGTACTGGTATTGCAGGAAATGCTCGTAAATCAAGAGTATTACGTAGGATTCAGAAACTAGAGTATTTTCTTTTTACTCTACTATTGTTTTTAATATTTCTTCTTCAGTAGATAGAATTTAGGAATACGAGGTTCTCAAGAGAGGACTGTACTTGATTTTCTTGCTACACAACTTAAAAATTCATATGTATATTTCCTTCTGTGTGAAGTATAGTTTTCCGTGAAATGAAAGGTAAATATGCTCTTTGTGATTGTTCTATAGACACTGGAAAAGAAAGGTCAAAAGAATCATATATGTTGTTCTTTAAATTTTCTTCTTATCTTTGGAATTGCCTTCTTAATTTTCAGTCGGTTCTGTGTTTGTCGTGTCGAGTGTACTCCAGCGATTAGCAAAAATCACTGAATTACAAATGAACACACAATAAAAATATGTTTTCAGTTACCAAAACGCATGGTGGATCAAGTCAATTTTTTTTCTTTCTCTTTACTAATTCTGTTTCCATGTTTTATCCTTCTCGAGATTATTTTGGGTGCTTGAAAATTTGAAATAATAATCCATTCTGAAGGGGTCATCTAACTGTAAGAATATTGAAATATGACCCAACCATGCAGTCTTGTTTTGTATTATGCGTCCTATCTTTGTATGTGGCTAACAAGAGCTAGCAAATACCACAGTGCAAACGTCGACGCAAAAGCAGTTTAAAATGAACAAAAATATACAGAAATAGCTACACTATGTTGAAAACAAGTCACTATGTTTTTATGTTATTATTATTATTAATAAAAATACATGCATTAGGTATAAGTTTTCGTTTATTAATTTGCATTTGTAATACTATTGTAATCCATTTAAGTTGACTAGAAAGGTAGAAAGTTTCAATCATTTTATTTTTCTGTTACCAATATGGTAATCGGTAGAAGCTTAGTTCCGTCAGTGTTATCTCTGGTACTGGGAATAAATTAAATATCTATGTATAACCCGAATGTCATTTTTTGTAGGAAGCAGATGAAAGTCTAAATTTCGATGAGATGATCCTTGAAGCTGCGAAATCCATTGCAGCTGCTACATCTGCCTTAGTTAAAGCTGCATCCGCTGCCCAGAGGGAGCTGATTGACCAAGGAAAGGTTAGTAACAAACTACTGGTGCGATTCCAAACATAACACACAGGATGCTACTAGGTTTCAGAGTAACGTAGTCGAACTGAATGTATTGAAAAGTAAGTATACAGACGATGCCTTTCAAGCTACGTAACACTTAACAGTCGTGGTGAAAAGAAATTAACCTTGCCTCGTATCATGTAAATCTCCGCCACAGGCTTTGTAAAGGAACTTTCTTTTCGTAAGTAGGCGTTCGTCTCGTCCTTTGATACTGCTTTTAAGGTGCAGTTTGGTTGTCATTTTTCGTAGTTCTTATTTCCCTTAAGACGACATAGAAAACTCTTTTTTTATTATTATTATTATTCCCGATTATACAACACTACTAGTTGCCTTTAGTGATAAAGAGCTGTCTCATAATCTAATTTTTTGCGTATTTCTCAATGTAGTTCATATCGAGTTGGGCGACTTTGCTCATAGGTCTTCAGTCAGTAAGATTAATGCAATGCCTGTAAAGCAGGTAAACGATGTATTTAGCAACTATGTCGTGCAATACTAGAAATAAAGACAGAAATAAATTATTTCACAATATCGTCTTCAATAGCATAAATGTATTATTTTGTGTTTATTTCTGCAAAATGTAACAATCGTCATATTCAGTTTTATATATAACTTACTTACTTACTGAACATTGTGTAGTGTTGGGAAATTATAAACCTTAACCTGAAAGCAGCTGTTATAGTTAAACGCCATCCCTTTACAAAATTATAGTTTGTTTTATAGTTTAATGTCACCTTTTATGACTACTCTATGCTATCATCAATGTCTCAATTGTCTTGATACTGTGATTGACTAAATGACCTTTTCAGTCATTTATATTGCATTATTGCGTATCATTTGTGACATATGTTCCCGATAAGTAAAGACAAAAGTGTGATCGATATTCTTGACCAGGGTGAAACTTAGACACCAGTATCGTAGGATGTGCAATACAAATATCTAAGAGAAATCTGTGTATTACCCTGCAGTATGTGTTCCAGTTAACGATTCACCAGCGAGGAAAGTCGTCAGGCTTTTACCGCTTCATCGTAGAAACTTTATTTTATGATAGAATTTTCAAAGCAATAAAGGCAGTTTACATTTACTCAAAGTAAGCAGAAACTTAAATAGTTTAGACTGCATTTTTATTATTATTATTATTTTATTTTTATGTTTTTAAGTCTATATTAGCGTCACGGAAAAGTCCCAAATGTATTACATATACACACACTATTTGTAGGGTTTGAGGAATTGCATTGTGTAAGATGTTCTTGGTTTTTGCTTCTATTAAAATCTTATTTACTATTTATTTATTTTTCATAGGTGAGCAGACGTCCTCGATCAAGTTCGGACGATGGTCAATGGTCAGAGGGCTTAGTGTCTGCTGCCAGAATGGTCGCTGCTGCAACCCACAGTCTGGTAGAATCTGCCAATGCTTTAGTTTTGGGCCAGTCTTCCGAGGAGAAATTAGTATCGTCTGCTAAACAGGTGGCTTCCTCCACTGCTCAGTTACTTGTAGCATGTAAAGTAAAAGCAGATCCTGACAGTGCTTCCACTAAACGACTCCAGGTAAGCTACAATTGTATATATTTTTAAAAAAAGACTATAATTGTTAAAAATTGAAGAAATCTATAAGTTAGTTTATGATCACATCTTATCTGAAATATTTCTGAATTTGTATTGAAATACAAATCTCGTTAGACTTTTCTAATACTCAGAACTTTCGTTGAAGAGTAACTTAAATTAGTTAAGACATGCATAAGAGAAGCTCAGTCCATTTAATAATAGTCTGACTTCGCTTCCGGCACCGTTAAGGTGAATGTTATATTTTCTGTAAATTTGTCCTTATTTCATAATTACCGTAGTAATGCTTTAAGGTAAATTTCAGTGGTTGGTTCAAACATATGAACCTAATAGTATTTTAACTGAACGTTTGTATGTTGTGATGAGCATGACGCCTTCATATTTATGATCCCTACGGATCTTACCCCTATAAAGTAAAAAGCGTAGAACAAAAGTTTTAACCAAAAGTCTACTTACAAGAGGGCCCAACTATGTCTTTCGTTATAGCAACGAATATTTTATGAATGTTCTCCATCTTTTGATTTAAAAAAAAAAATGTGTGTGCTTTCCAGAAAATCTAGAATATACATGAGTCCAGGAATTCTAGAAGATAATGAAAGAAGTGCTAGCTAGTGGAAGGGAGCGTGATTGTACTTTACTGAATTGAAGCATGATTGATGGTCATAGTTTGAGTTAATATGCTTCATAATTGAAGAGTCCAAGGGGAAAATGATCAAAGTCCAGTCCTAATCGAAATTAATGTTTTAACGTCATCTGTTACATTTTACGAAAAACTATCAGACTGTGGTATTATTATAAGAGTTTAGAAAGGAAATACGTAGTAAAACAAGTGAGCGCTGCGATTCTACTACAGGATCTACCAGTCAAGAAAATCAAGGAAGTCATGAAAAAGTCCAAAAATGAACAATGAATTGATTCCTTTTAAAAATTATTTACATTTTTCATTTAAATTTCTACCCTTCATGAGGGCCCACTAGCTGCATAGGCTTGGCAACTCGGAGGTACCCCAGCTGAAATCAATCTACTTCCATTTTCATGTTAATTCCCTTTTATTTTATTATCTTTCGTCTGTTGCTCTGTTCTTTTCTCTCACTTTTCAGTTTTCTTCACCGTCCATTTCTTTTTATCATAATCATCATCTACCATTTATCGTTTTTCATATGGTAAAAAGTATTGAAGGAAGCCAAAATAGCAGATATAATAAACAAAAAACTTAACTTGTGAAGGACATTTGCTACTCACACTAATGACAGCGGAAGGATTTCACATTCATTCACAAGATATATTCATCTTCATTTGTAGAACAAAGATAGGCACTGCACATAGAAGTTTTGATTGGCCGTGTTTTGATCTATTCTTAAAAACACAGGAATCTTTAATTGCTGAAAGATCTGTGTGTGGAACAATTGGTCCAGTTTGTAACGTAAGATAGACTTGAAATTTCAAATTCCATGTTACATGCAGCTAGAAATGCATCATCAGAAAGAGAAAGCAGCACTGAAAGCCAAAGAAGACGCTAAATAATATGAACATAAGAAGAAGATGGTTTGTGACCTGTGAAGAAAAAGGACACTGTGGTTGAAAAATGAATCTATTGAAACTCTTGATTCAGGCTTTGAAATAAAAGCTTAAAATGAGTTGAGGAAGTGAAGTATCTTGTTTTCCAAATTATTAAATTAGTCCTAATCACACGTTTATACTCTCATTTGCATTTCTGCAAAATTTTCTGTACTTCTGTAGAGTTCATTTGTGTAATGTTTGGTATGAATGGTAATTTAAAGTTAATTAGTAAGGTGGCCATACTCTATCCAGAATGAAGGCTGAAACATTAATCGACACATAAGTCCTACTCCTCTTTACAAAGGATACCTTCAATTTCTATCTTAACTGGTAATTTGGTAGAAGTTTTTCACTTAAAAACCCTAAGTTCCAGCTTTACCTAACTGAAATTAAAGGTCATGAAAAGTCAAGAATTTTGATTTTGGCATTTAAGTAGACACCCTGTACTAACGCGAAAGCTCCGAATGTCTCTTAAAAGGGACCTAAAACTATTAACAATTAACTTTGATTATGGATGGTCTGGTACTTTGTTTCAGTAGACTTCCTACCCTCTTATGAAACCACTATAGCATAACTGTTATGCAAGGCAACATGCTATCAAGGGACCTAAAAATCATATTAGATTTTGTATCGTATATAGTTCACAAAGTTTATCAGCTATTGAAAGTTTTACTATTTGTGACTGTGATCGTTTTAACCCCCGGACTCTTCAATTATGCATCATATTCCTACATTCGCTTACAACTTCTTGTCATAGCATGACACTCGTACTCAGATTTCAGCAGTTCCATTTTTGATTATATAAAGAGACATACTACGGAAGTTGTGAGCGAAAATATAAATGATTAAATGAATATAACACCTGTGCACGATATAAATGGCCGATTAGATTAGGTAACGTGAGTTTCTTTGCGAATTATAGATACTCTGATAAGTGAAGTACGCATAAGTAACAGTGTACATATATTCATAGTTAATCTATACTTCAGCCAAAACACAAACAAGCAAACTGCATGAGCCAAAGTTGCGTAAAGACCTTAAAATTACATTGAAACAAACAAACAAAACCACAAGACATTCCATGCAGTAATCCATATTTACTTCAGCAGGAATCATTTCACTTATGTACACCAGCAGAAGCAGTTACAAGAAAAAACATTCGGAGCATTCCTATTTAACCCCCAGTAGACTTAAAAACAAGTAAGTGAGCCCCGTTTAGCCATAAAACAAACAGAACAAGACATAATACAAGGTAACCTAAAACGTTTTTTACGTCCCATTAATCATTCGCTCACAGAGAGGAAACGAAATGACGCACGTGCCTGCCAAGCAATCGTGAGTTAGTCTGACCACCGACCTTCAGTAATACAGACACGGTGCTCACACACAGCATTCGTAGCTCGTCCAGTGTAAAAGAGAATGCAGATATCGAAGCAGCTTATTCGCGTGTGTTTGTTGTATAACTTTAAAGTGGGCCTGTAAGCTGCCGCATCAAGTCGCCGCATATGCCAGACAGTTGGTGAGAATGCCATGAACGAACGCACCGCCAGGCATTGGATCCAGAAATTCTGTTCGGGAGATGTGAGCCTTGCTTATGAACCTCGCAGTGAACGACCACATGTGTTGGACGAGGCCCTGAAAGCAGCCATCGAGGAGGACAGTGGTCTAACGTGTGATGAACTTGCAGAAAGGTTCCATGTTTCCACTGAAAGTCAGACTGCACCTACATGGGATAGGGAAGTCATACAGGTTAAGCAAGTGGGTACCCCACACATTGTCGACAGCCAACAAGGAACAACGAGTGACATCCTGTTTGTCTTTGCCCTCTGGGCACCTGAATACACCCATATTTGATCGCTTGTTTACTGGTGACGAAAAGTGGTTCCTCTATGACACTCCCAAGCGTACCAGACATGACCACGTGTCTGGTACGCTTGTTTGTAGCCACGTGACCCTGTTTCTCACACCTCAAGACCACCTCTGCACCCACGAAAGGTTATGCTCTCTGTATGGTGGACTTGTCGCCAAGTGGTGCATTACGAGCTCCTGCCACCTGGTCAGACCATCACTGCTGACCTCTACTCACAACAGTTGCAAAGGGTGCATTGCGGCAGAAGGAGCCGGCATTGGTGAATCGCAAGGGTGTGCTGTTCCTCCACGACAATGCCAAGCTACATGTGGCAAAGAGGACCCGGGAGACCCTTCAGGAACTTGGTTACGAGACACTGTGCCATACATCATATTCACCGGACCTTACGCCTACAGATTACCACCTGTTTCATTCCCTCGGTGTCCACCTCCGTGGGAGATCCTTCGCCAATGAGGGAGACCTGCGGAATGCACTTACGGACTTCTTTGCCTCGAAGACCGACGACTTTTATCACCAGGGTATTGTGCAGCTGCAGGAACGTTGGCAAAAGGTGTTGGATTCTGATGGAACTTACTTCGAAACCTAAAGGTACGTACCGTTCACTGTATTGCTCTTTATCACTGCTCTAGAACGACAAAAACTTTTTTGGATACCTTGTATTATCAAACGAGTTCTTGATTCCTGAAAATAATAGTCAACGTGTGTAATCTTTAAATGTATAACGGACTATCTTAATTTTCACGTTGTAAATCAAACCGGTTTAAACAGTCCAAATTAACTCAAATATTCTACACTCCATAGATATGAATTCCGCATAAATTTGGTAATATATGAAGTATAACATTAGCGTCTTCTTTTTCAAACTCACACTCTAAATAATACAATTTTAATCATCCAAGATTAAATAAAGTGCAAAGAAAAGAATACAGTCATGAAACTAATCGAATAAATTTGAGTACAAAATACAATTAAATTAGTTTCGGATTTCATTTACTAAAACACACATAGAAAGGATATTAGCGTAGCATATTAATCAGAAAATTCGCCGTTCTGAATACAGCTGCATTAGTGCGTCTTCTGCTAATCCTCAGCAACCATTAATAACTAATTCTATCAGTCTAGATTTATTTCCCCCGAAATCAGGTCGCTGTAAACCCCATTCATATCCTATGTATTTAAGCTCCTCTCTAAGTTCCTTGTATTTGTATAGGCTGCAGGAAATGCTGTGAAACGAGCCACAGACAACTTAGTGCGAGCAGCTCAACAGGCCATTCAGCAGGAAGAAGAACGCGATTTGGTTCTTAATAAGAAAATGGTTGGTGGCATCGCTCAGGAGATCAACGCTAGAAGTGAAGTGTTGCGAATTGAGAGGGAACTGGAAGAAGCTCGCAACCGTTTGACAGCCATAAGGAAAGCCAAATATGAGAAAGGAGAACAGCCATCCGATACAGAAAATGAAGGATATGGTAGTGGTTACGAATCTTTCACAAGGTGAGTCTTCTGACAGTGTGATGTGTGTGACAATAAAGCTATTTCGTATAATGAATACATTCAGAAGTTCTTAATTTTTCACGTAAGTTAAACAGTGGTAATATAAGAAAAAGACAAAATTGTGGTAAAAATAATTCTTTAAAAGGTCTGATATGGGAAAATACATTTTGTTTTCAAATTTGCGAAGATTCTATCTAGTTCATTTAAATAAATATGAGAAAGGAGAACAGCCATCCGATACAGAAAATG
>JAGDQP010023352.1:13725-29283 GCA_022664845.1 Lepisma saccharinum
TTGTTATAATTAAGAATTCTATTACGTGGTGTTGAAAATTTCCAGAAGGAATGTTTGCGTCTTAAAGTCAATATTCACTTGTTGATTCGTAGTTAAATTGCCTTAATATATACAGCCAGCGAAAGTTAATGGCTGGCAGATTCGTGTGCAACAAAGGCAGAAGGGTAGAAGGTAGGAAAACATCCCGTGGCTGCCCACTGTTTCGAAGACGTTGCTAAGCGGCAATCCCACTTTTTTTTTTTTTTTTTTAGGTTTATCACGTGGAGAGTGGTTCAGCTTTTATAGCAGTAAATTTGAAAGCGTCGTTTTGAAGTATTTTAAGAGAAGTAATAAAATATTCCGCATCAGTGGGTGTGACAACACGTCCCGAACGTTATTGAAGCGCAGCAGGTACAGAAAATAACACGTCAACAGCGTTGATATATCTCTGCCTCTCAATCTTAGTCTCAATGAACTGTCAGCAATCAACTCTCGGCAGAAACATGCAATATCGCACAGAACCTCATCTCTAAGGCTCGGGTTATATATATATAAATATAAATATCTGGTTTTACCTAGTGTAAAACTACTAGAACTATGGAAGGTTAAACTTAAAAAATATATTGGGTTGGTGCTAATGAAATGTCCGCCCCAGGTGCGTCATGTCCAAAGGCCAAAAGAAAAAAAACGAAACCAACATTACCTGGTTAATCAGAGTAGTCGCCATCTGCATACACTGTTTCAGCCAATGATTGGATTCCGTGGCAAAAGAAGTCTGGAGTCTGCTGAATTTTGTGTGCGAATATTTTCTGTTGTACAGACTTCTAAATAATTAAATATTTGATTTCTTAACCAAAATAATCGTTTACTGCCAAAAAGTGTCAATTTTTTTTTTTAAATATTAACAGCAAAATATTTTTTTATGATTGCTATAGTATGTTCAAAAAACCAAAATAATTGTTTGTTGACAAAAGTTTTTTTTTTAAATAATACGTTCTATAAAATTTTGGTATTATGTTCGGGGAGTCGCAAATAAAAAGAAACATTGAAAGATTTATAATATGAAACAGCAAACAAAATATCATTTTAAAAAAATTTACAAATCCGAGCCTTCCTCATCTTCGTCATAGTTGTAGTAGAACAAGCAAGATATCACAAAAATTGCACTGAATAGAAATTTTAATTGGCAAAGTAAATTTATTCCTGCACTTCATGAAAGCCTATTTACACCTAGTTATGTGCTTTGTAAACAGTGCCCCGAAGGAACGACTCGTAACAGTGTGTAACTAAGCAAAATGTGAAAAATAGAATTCTTGTTTCTTTAGATGTAATTTTTGGTTTAGTCTTCAGGTAGTATGCTTTGTGGCAAGTATCTTGGATAAACTGAACTTTATCCAATACACCTGCCGAAATAAAAGCAACTACATACAGTATGTAATATTTGTGAGTGAATTGCTTTTCAGATCAGGAAACCCTTCACGGGTGGTTGTGTGGTGGCGTGGAGAAGTATATCCAGGTGGTAGTAACCAATACCTTGCAGAGGGCAACAAATATTATTTGCAGTCGTATTATCCGTCTTTAAACAGGCTAGTCAGAATAAAGATTTTACGTTTGTTGTGCTGTGGTGAAATATTTGTAATGTCTTGAGCCTGCACTCTGCTAGCAAGATGCATCTGTTGAACCTTTTTTTTTTTTCTTAAATCTAAATATTTCTTGTTTCATTTCAGTTTGTCTCTCTCACATACTATTCTTGTCTATCATTATCATATAATAATATTGAAAAACCACATCAGTCATTCATACTGTTATATTTTTATTCAGCTCTTCATGTGTTCTGCGTGCTACACAAGAAATTTGCATATATTAAAAGTTGGCGTAATACAAACCGTTTCTATCCGTCCAGAGGATAGAGGTTTTGTTTTTCAATTCGTTCTTATATGCATTATGCTGAGGTTTAAGTTTGAACAGAAGAAAAATGTTACATCCGCTTGCATTTGACGTCATAACAGTTTACAACACACTTATTTTAACTATACAAATATTCCCCAAAGTTATTTTAGCAATATTCTTTTTCTTTTGCGTACGATTTTAAGTTTACTGTAACTGACTATGTTGAAATAGATTTGAAGCGCCATAATAAAGTCAAACTACATTGAGTTACATCACATTTTTGCTAAGATACGACTGGGGTCTTAATATAGTGAGAGAAAGAGGTTTTTGCCATCCAACAGAGAACGTCTGAAAAGCTTTTTCCGTGACTATGAGGCAGGTGAGGTAGAAAGTTAAAATTTGTCAGACATCTTTTTCAATGCATTCCCCTATCTCTGTCGAACATTTCCCATCTCTCTACGTACATTTTCGGATCCCATCGTGCAACTGAAGTCATCTTTCAAGCTGTGTCCTCCTGAAGCCTGGCAGTCGTCTTCACATAGGTTTATCCTGAATCCCCTCTTATCATGCCAGATGAGCTGGGAAAATACCTTGAATTTGGCCATCGTCGCGATCTTCCTTTCACGAACAGACGGACTAAATATATTGTAAAGCTTATAAAAATAAAATTCTAAATTAACTCGTACTCCCAAAGGAATAATAATTTTGTTTACACTACAGCTGAAGATAGCGAGCAGCTGCCAGGTGATTGTGGTTGTTTTAGTTTCACATTTTGCTAAAAAAAAAAAATATGTTTAAAATAAAGCAAGTTTATTTTGCGCTTCTTTACGTACCGGTATCGTTTGAGTACAACGTATTAAATAGTAACAGTAGCTCAGGAATGGTCCTCATTGTCTTTTTTCAACATAGATGCTATAAAGACATGAGAGACTGCTTGAATTCCTCTACGAAAGCGAAATATGTAGGATTGATTGAAGTTCCTATTACTGGTGAGATTCTAAGAACAGAATCTAAAGATTTTAGTAAAGTGGACTCCGAACCACTCAATTCAACAGACCCACACGCACAGAAAGCGAGCGTATTAACCTTTCGTGCAAACGGAGCTCTGAAGTAAGTAGGAAGTTCTGGTAAAATAGTGTATTTTCTTTTGTAATTTTGTCCAAACACCCAGTCTATTGGGATGGTGGCGCTAGTTGGAGTCGCTCTCACGTCTCTTATCGTAACTGAGGGTTCCACAATTCTACCGGGCGAGAGCCGTTATGGTTCCTTTTATAGAACCCCTGGCCGCTGCCTTACGCACTCCTTCTTCCACAACTATAGCAAAGCTTGAGCTGTGATGGCATGTAAGCCATAGGGCGCTCTAAAAACCAGAAACATTTTTTTTTTTGTCACTAATCTATAATGAACTCAGTGTAAATGCCAACCTTTCGTTTTAGCCTCGTGTTGCGATAAAATGTAATTGTGTTGAGAACTTAAGTAAAGTTTTGATTTCCTACAATTATTATGGCAATTTGTAAGTTAGAAATTTTATCGAAAATACATGCAGTTTGTAATAAGTTCGACTGGTAACTTTTACTTTTGCATATAATTTCAAATGAGTTGGTTATCAATCTGTGGATTGTACTTTATTCTTACTAGCTCAGTATAGTGTTCTTATTAATCAGTCTTTCTGATCAGGGTTCGTAGAATTCGTCGTCACCTATTTGCAGGATATTGAAATGGTGTTATTGTTGTCAGTGAATGACAAGTATATGCTTCAACAGTGTGTAATAACCCCTAAATGATCATGTTCTTGCGGGTGTAAATCAAGCCTGTCAGGAATTATGCCTTCCAGTATCGGCAGCACTTTTGTAAATGAAATTGAAAAATATCCAGATAAGCATTTTTTCTTTTTTCCTTGCTTGTACCCCATTTTCCCACTCATTAGTATTAATTGCAATAGTGTTAACACAAGATTATTGGAATTCATGTTACTGGAAACATTGTTTTGTATAAAATGTAATTGTCTTTTGTAAGAAGTATTTTCGGATTTCATAGTGGCATCGAGACGTATTACAGAGACCGTTTTCTTTATAATCTGGCAATTCATTTTAAAGATAGGAGTGAGATATAAAGTATATAGTTTTTTTTATGTTTATTTTCGATCATAAATATAAAGCGTAACATAGTCGAGAAATAAAATAGCTACTCTGTCTATCGTCAGGTGGTCTAAACAATCACTTGCGTTTTTACTGGTTATCAAGTTTCGTTGTGAAAATTTGACAGTGGACAGTAAAATTCATGAAGAATATTTTTGGAGGTTGGCGTTAAAAGAGAAATAAATTAAGAAAAAAAAATGCTCCTTTGCTTTATTCTGAATCAAGAGGTGTTTTGTTTTACACGCGATAACTTAGCGGAATCATATGGGGCACGGCTTAGCTTAGGAGACTTCAGTGGTGAGGAGCAATAAATATCCGTTCCAGATATCTTTCAACATAAAAGAAGCCCAGAGAAGATCACATTAGTCGCATTTGAAGCGAAGAGCGCTGTAATTCAAGACAGAGAGGGTTTATTATTATTATTTATTTTAAATAAAGAATGATCAGATCCGTAAAATACTACTATAATTAGATCAGTTGAAATGTGGGATACATTAATTTCATAAATTGTCCAAAATTATTAACAGGTTAGACGTCTGATCTCTCATCTCTTTGACCATCAGATAGTAAGTATTAGAAGTTAGATTTCCGATGTCATGCAATATATTTATCTTATACTAAGTCTTGAGATTAAGGTCACCGCAGAATTCAATTAGGAAGGAAAACTTTGTGGAATACATTCAACAAGCATCAAACTGAAACCAAAGAAATTCTGGAAAGATGAAATTCTAGAGCTATACAACATACTGTATAATGGAAGAATAGAGAAACCACTACTTCGTAAGGTTTCTTATCTAGTACATTAAATTCAATACAGTAAGCAAGGAAAATCTTTTGAACATGATTGCTCATAAAGGCTAATTATATAATATTATTAAATTACGTATCAATATTTTAAGTTCAATGATCCCACTCATAAATTTACTTCAATTGCAACCGAATGTTTAAACCAATAGACAGTAAAAGTCACAGTTTAATACGAGTCAAAGTGCGTAGGAAGATATTCTTGTGATACAATAACTAGTTTCCTATCCAACGATTTCTGCTACAGTTGAGATAGGCAACTATGGAGATAGGTAGATAATCATGGTTATTATTTATCTTTTGTTAAGATGTAAAGCTGGTTTGTATTCCTTTGAGCAGTTTTAATTAAGGCTGTAGATTCTTCGTATAAATGATATAAACTTGATAAAGAATCATTTCCGGCTAGGGAAGTAAAGAGGTGAAATTTATCCGGCCGAAGCCAAAGTTGCCTAAAGGTCTTAAAAACCAAATTCCAATTCAAAGAAGAAATCACGTAGAATTGGTATGCAACATTTACAGGAGAAGACGAAGAAGAATAAGACTACCCGTTTTTCTGCTATGTAGCATGAGCATTGTATAACCGAATTCTCCAAATTCTTGCTCATTCCTTTACATTGAATCTCGCTTCCTTCTTCTAGCTTCGTGTTTGTGAAGTTTGATTCCCATTTTTTCTCTACAGTTTTGTTTTGTATGCGTGTGGAAATTTGTTTACATGTATAAAAATGCTTTGCTTTACTTGGGGACACACATATAAAGTTAATGATGTACCTCAATTTATTTTTGAAGGTGTAGGATATATTGAAGTTAACATAATGATGAAACATACAACTGTTATTTAATATATATATATATATATTATGTTTACGGTGAAGGTGAGTAGGATTATAAATGTCCCACAAGAAAGAGAACATTGTTTTCGCGGTGGCGCACGAGGCGAGATTTTCTTATCTTCTCATTTTAGAAAACCTTTTTCGTAAAAGTACCAAATATTTCACATTCTAGGTACAAAAATAAGCTCAAACTATTTCCACTCTTTAGTGAAATATCCCACAGATAGGAAACAAAGAACATCATTTGGAGAGGTCGAATGAGATTAAACACTGCTGGGAACGACCACCTTGACACACAATTTTTCCAATTCTTTAGACGCATGCTCGGTCGCTTTAGGTCCGAGTGTAGCTAAAAAAAAGGGACGTTATAACACTCAGTTTGTTCGTCCGTGTGTACGTGTCTAAAAAAATAAATCTCAGAAACCACAATGTGTAGCGATCTGATTGAGGTGTCGTTGGAAAGACTAGCTCAGAGCCGCCGGAACCGTGGGTAAGTGTTGCGAACCCATTATTTTACTAAAAAATTGCTTTTATAGTTTTACGTATCCACTTCAAACTTGGCATTTACATTATTCGACGACTGTGCCCATTCCCAAGTACTCTAATTGTCAGTATTGACAACGTATTAAAAAATTCAGTTTTTTATTTAACTTTAATCCGCACCAAACTTATTCAACACAATAGTAATCCCGTCCCTAAGAACCACCAGTTGTCAGTGTTGCCAACTTCGCAGCGCTAACTTGTCGCTTCTGTATTTGTGTAGCCATCCACGAACCTCCAGTACTTAAGATAGGCTTGAGCATGTCAGTACAATCATAAATGCAACTTAAATAAAATTCGGAGAGAACTCATTTATTTACTGTGTACACAGTCATTTTGAGGCAAACGAAAACGGGGAAGTGAAAAGCTGTCAGTGGTTTTCATGAATTCTGTCATTAGTTTTTAATACGTGAACCCCCCCACAAGCCGGTAGAAACATATTCCTTCGCGTTTTAAACGGACTTAACATTGTCAGTAATTTATTGCTCGTATTGTTAAAAGTCTTTAATACTACGACGCATTATATGCGAAACTCTGGATATAGAAACACAAATTCATCTTCGTGTGGGAAGAAGTCCTAACACAATCATATCGTCACACAATGTTAAGTCCTCTATCACTCTAGGGATTATTTTACTGCTACAGCTGTACGAGCTAACACAAAGCACAGCTACATGTGATCAAGCAAACAGACCTCTTCGGATCGAGGCGAGTTCATTTATCCCTTCGTCTGTATCACGACCCAGCTGGATGGAGTTCGTTAAAAGCCACCGTAATTTCTTAGGGCTGGGACAAACTTAATCTAGTTTTATCTGCCAATTTTGAAACCGTCCTCATCAAACCTGCGAACAAAAATGGTGTGTGTTCGCGTACTCTAATCACAATCAGCATATTGTTTTAATGCACTGTCATTTGTTCCTCCCACTACTCCTTTATTCTGGGTAATTGAGTATTAGAAAGGTGAGTAATTTTATATTACGTGTCATTCATTTTACATTATTTAACATGTAATTTCTCTGTAATGTCTTTTCTAGGTATGAAACGAGAGCGTACGATACTGGCCTACCGACCAGTCCAGGATCCTTATCAAATTCTTACAGCAATTATAACAACAGTCACACAAATGGTGTTGGTAATGAGGAAAGGACCTACAGTCCAGTACGAGTACATCAACAACGTCTATCAAATCAAATGCCTGCTGATGTATCAAATCAAAGTTTCTCTCCGTTGTCTTCCACTCACAACTACTCGGGGTCATCGAAACATAGCTTCTCTGACTCAGCGAGCCAAAATTACGTCACTTCCTCCCATAATGTCGTGTCAAGTAAAGAAGAAGGTATAGAGCGTATAATGAAACAGTCTTCTCAACGTATAGAACAGCGTACCGTTACTATGTCTACGTCATCAAAATCATTTCGACTAGGAGATAGTTAAGAAACGTTTGATGTCACCAAAATTCGTCTGCACCCCCCGAGAAAGAAAACAATAGTTTATATAAATGTTTAACTCAATCGTTAAAATAAAAACAACAAATAAAAGAAATTTGTGCTTGCCTTACGTCGAAGAAATATTAAATTGTCATACGAAGTATATGGTGCTACTCAGATTGTTGTCATAGTCAAATAGTGACCGTTGCAGTTTTTTTTTTTTTTTTTAATTACCTTTTTCTACGTAGTTGATTTGATACAGTAGTGTACACCAACCTTAATCACAAAGTAAATTGAGGTATAGGGATTTCAGAATTTAGAGTTTGCCAAAGCAAATATTTTAGTTTATTGCAATATGTTCAAACTCAGTAAAAAAAAAAAAAAAAAAATACATGAGTTATCCTCTATGTATAAATATTATAAAAAAATGATAAGTTTTAATTTTATTTTAATTTTAACAAAAATGTATATTTTTCTTATTAGTAGCAGAATTTTATGACTTGTATTAATGCGTAAATAACGTTGAATTTTACTTACTATGTAACGTAAGCTGCGTGTTTTATCTGCCATATATTGTTGAAATAGCTGTACTGTACCTTCTCACTTAATAGATTGATTAATGTTGGTGCACGCAACTACAACTCTCGTAGTTAATATTACTCCATAGTGTTATCCCCACATAACAAAAATGTATTGCTGCTGATTGATTATGTCATTATATTTTCCACTACTTTGTTCTAAACAAGAACAATGCACTGTGTAACCCAATACTAATAGCATTTTTGCTACAATTGGGTAACATATCATTACACATAATGAAAGAAGCAACATATCATTTATTTAATGTAGTCATATGATTTTTTTTTTTTGTTTTTATTCATTTTAAGATTGTTTTATTTTAATGTTCATGGATATTGCAGATCCTTTCGTCTATGGAGGTTATATCCCCACCAAAATTACTTCTGATAACAAAAGAGAGACGCAGTTTTAATAGATACGCACAAAAAGTAATATAAGTGCAGCAGGAAGATAAATTCTCCAGATCAATATTTGATTTATGTAACATACTATGTAAGACCTAGTCATCTTGTTGCACAGTGAAATATCTGGATACGTTAATATCGGAGACTAGTTATGATTTATGAGCGTTTCTATTGTTCAGACAAAATTTACAAGGTAGAAGGTGTAATATTATATCCACGCATTTGTTTTTGCGTATATTGGAAAATGGATCTTCTGTTTGTTCAATAATATTAATACCGTTCTCCAGAAATTTCACTAAAATGGTTTTGTTACCACTTAGCAGTTTTATTGTTAAAAGTATTTTTCATAAATATATCAGTATTTTCGTTTTTTTTTTTTTTTTTTTTTTCATCAGCAGAAATAGATGACAATATGGGGACTAAGAATTCATTGTATAGTACAGAGATGTTACGTTACAAATAACTGTGACGAATTTGTATTATTTTGTAAAGATTTTGTTGTAGATAACGTATATGGTAGGCCCTATGTCAGAAGTCCTTAACATCCTGCCATTAATGCATGGGTGTTGCTTTGTGGACAGGTTACATACTTGTCAAGCAACACTGCTTTAACAAATGTTCCTAGCTGATAAAAAAAATAATGGAATGCCATACTCAGTGGTTCTTAAACTTTTTGTACGTAGTACTCATATTTTGTTAAAAGAAATTTACGTTTTTAGTAATCACATTAATGGATTTTGATGCTGAACCCAAAATTTCAACTTTTTAGTGTAAACTGGAACATAAATTGCATTTTGTAATGTAAGTGGTGAGCAATTTGTTTCTTAGTTCTCTTCAAGACAAAGTATTTGTGGAAATATATCCTCCCTTTGTGTGTCTTTCAGTGACGACAACACAATTATTCAAAATGCGTACTGGGTTTTATTAATATTTCAAAAGAACACAATTTAATTTTAATAAGCATCAACGTCATACCATGTTGAAAATCAATATGTATATATATTTTTAATTGATTCTATTTTCTTCCATGCAATGAATTGGTAATCCATGCATGACAAGTGCCATGACATACATTGATTTTTTTTCCCCCCCATTGCCAAATACGAGTTACTTTGTTCCGTAGTACCGGTACGTTAGTTTTAGAACCGCTGCCATGTAATTTGTCTTTCGTGCTAGGAACGTGTGTGTGTGCCATCCAATATTTAGTAATTATTGGTAATCCTTTCTGCTTTTCGTTTTATTGTGCTTTATTTTCTAGTAAATAATAGTAGAATAGACGTTTGTGTGTATGATACATAGAAGTAACGATTTAGTATTTCGTCTCTTATACGTTATTGTGTGTACGCATTTAATTTTTTTTAACATATACTATCTGTTTTGTGAACAGCAAATGTCTTGTAATCGCATTGGTTTTACTCTTATGCTTAAACTTTTTATACCATACGTCTCTTGTTATATATTACATGTACAGGTACATATAATTCTTAAACAAACACTATTTTTAATGACATTATCCAAGCTAAAGAACGAAATGGAAAGTGTAAAAAAAAAAAAAAATAGAGGGGGTTTATTAAAAGTGTGTTAATAATTGACTGACAGTTTAATAAATACATTATACATTGTTGTATAGTACATTGTTAAAATGAAGCAAGACTATTAAGAACAATTCTTTTGGGATGGGGGAAGTAACTTTGTTTCACTAAAGCCTTTACTAACATGTTTTTCAACTCGGTACATTGATACGAAAAATGTGCATTTGCTGAATGGAGCGTGGTCCTTTTTGTTTTCTCTCTCTCTCTCTCAGAAATGCAGCTGCTAATGTTTTGTAGGGAAGAGAATTGGTGAACGCGTAAATATTTTAGTATTGAAGTAATTAAGCATTCTAATTTCTGTTTTATTTAACTATTTTATTCTGAGAAGCTTATTAAAGTAACGACCGTATAAAATGACTTCTAGAGAATAGGCAGAATGCTAAATACGCGCGCAAGAATCAAGTGAATAGAATGAAACGAAGTATTTTTATCTTCATATTTGAACAAGCTGTGTAGTAGTTGTTCATGGTTACAAACTCATTACCCTGTTGTACGTTGTTGACTTGTGCGTTAAGAAGAAAAACTTAACGTGATTTTTACATGGAACTCGGAATGTGAGCCTTTTCCAATATTGGAAGTTAGACCAAGGTTATTGTAATTGGTAATCGCCATTGCCTTGAAGTGATAAACACAAACTGGCGTGCCTTAAAACGTATCGGTTTTATAAGCAAAGCTGTTATAGCTGCCTAATGTAACTTTGTCGACCGATCTGTAAACAAGGAGTTCCCGTGAACAAGTTGTAATGAATGCAAATGGGAAACCGAGAAAAATGTTTAGAGAGATGTTAAAAAGGTACAGAGTAGGTTCTGTGGCGTGCCTTCTTCAGGCGAACTATAAGCACTGAAGTAACAAAAGTAAACGTAGATGCAAAATAACTAGAAACGTTTATGCCTAAGCGAGTATAAAGTGTTGACAAGTATTACACACAAAAAGGTAATGGATTTGAAAAGTTTTAAAATAATGCGGTATAAGAGCATCAAGAATGTTTGTTCAGATAGCGGATAGATAAGATTCGCGCGCAAATATATACAGAGCATATTCCTGTTTGAAAATAAAAGCCGTTGATATTCTCTTAGCTTTATGCAATGGTGTTTTCCATTCTGTAACCGTATTAAGAAGCTTACGTGACACATGCAGACTCAAACAATGACTCCCAAGTTAATGTAGAAAGCATTGCCAAGAGTCGGTGTGCAATTAAAGGTTCTTTTATGACTGAATTTTGTTTCCATAAACTATTGATCATGTTTGCTTATCTCTAGGATTACTTGCGAACAGAGAACAAAAATAATTATGATTTTCCTATAAACTTCCTACGTTTATGCTCTGGAATTGAGCTGCTTGATGTTACTTATTAAGTTTTTCGTGATTGCCGTCCACTCTAGAGTAAGTACGCTCTAAGTACTTACAGTTTGTTTTGTCTGTGTTATATGTGATAATCGTGAAACATTAGTACTTTTATTTACGACTAAGCAAGCTGCATTTCTGTTCCTGTTATAGTCTGGAGAGAGTATATATTTTCCTAAACGAAACAATACGTAAATTGCACACAGTAGATCGGAAATTGAAATCTTGACACGTCGTCTTTCAGTGGACCATGTCTCCGTTTATATAAGTGTCCTTAATGCCATTGGATCATGGTATTCAGTAGTAGAGGCTGTTTTGCAGGCGGAAGGAAACTCCGTTGCAGTAATATACGAACACGTGAAATATTGCTAATTGCGTATTCACTAATTTATGTGTTGTCAGACAAAAAGAAAAGTCATTTAAAACAGGGAAAATCTTATCATTATAGAACGTTAGTTTGTAAATTCTAGGGAGAACTCCGAAAATTGCCAGCAAATATGTTTAGTTACTTACATGGGCTTCCGGAAGGAAATTAGGGAGAGTCAGCTGTTGATACTTGGAAAGCATTAGATGTGTTGAAGAGAAGAACGTGAGATCATTCCTCAGTTGCTTAAACATTACATTTACGACGCTTTTAATCTGTTAGAACAGTATATCGGAGTATGAGCCTTATTATTAATGGCCATATTTTTACATATTCTACTGAATAAT
Organism: Lepisma saccharinum; assembly: GCA_022664845.1. Classification (NCBI taxonomy): domain Eukaryota; kingdom Metazoa; phylum Arthropoda; class Insecta; order Zygentoma; family Lepismatidae; genus Lepisma; species Lepisma saccharinum. The sequence continues at coordinate 25,964 of JAGDQP010023352.1, forward strand.
TTGTTTATGAATACCTATAAAAAAAAAAGGTAAAAATAAGCAGTTTTATATAATAATCCTTCAATTCTGAAGGTTGCATTAAAACAAAGTCCAATTTTCAGCTCTAAAAATGCCCCTTTCTTCTGTTAAATGAATTGTAAAGTTTAATTATTACTAAGAACAACAGCTGTGCAATTGATTATATGCACCATGGAAAAAGTAATTATATGCACCTTCATGCTTTTAATTTCTATTATTAATACAGTTGCTAGACATGTTAGAAACTAAATACAAGCATACGAGATCATAAAAAGTTCTTGATAACGAATCACTAAATTTCAGCAACGATGTACTATATCAGGTGTGCCTTTATTCAGTAGATCGGACTACTTTCAAACTCAGATATTTCATTTATTGTAATGTTTTTAGTTGGCAAGAATGAACGTTTTCATGAAAGGAGAATCATTTCACGTTTTTCTGTCTTAAAAGTGCACGATTTCGCGAAGCAGTATAGAGGTGACAGCTGTATTTAAGGCACAAAAAGGGGGGAAAAACGTTGCCTTAATTAATTTTGTGTGTGTGTGTGTGTAGACTACCGCGTACTGATTCGTATAAAGTTCACTATGAATAGAAGTAATTTCTCCTTATAAATTGCCTCCGATTTTTTAAACTATTGAGTGTGACTCGTCAAATATTTTCTTTTTCTGTGTTGTCTTTTCTTTTAGACTAATCTGATGACTTTAGTGTCAACTTATGGATGTGAAACATGAACTGTTTGTTGTGTTCTGAGATTGAAATCTGAATAATGTATGTACTAGAATAGATCGGTAAAAGTCAGTAGGGAGTTACAGTAATTCGTATTTATGCGACAGGATATCTTTGAATTATTTCTTGAATAAGGATATCGTCTACTGTACGAACGCTCTCGAGTAGAAATAAACTATTGTAGAAATATGATAATCACAACTACAATACAGGTTTTCATCTACAATATTCGTGAAAAATATGATCCTAGTTTAATTCTTGTAGATTTTGTACAACTTCAGTCGTATCAAATTGATATTTGTTATTGTTGAGATGTCAGTATGTAAGGCAAACAGCTCGTGTTGAAGTCATTTAGTAACCAGTAACAGTGCTGTTGCACTTGAATGTGACTGAAAACTGCTCGCTTCCTGTGTAAATCGTGCCTAGAATAATTGATTTGCTGGTTTACTTGTTTACAAGAATCAAATCGTAATGCTGTACTTAGGTGGGCTTTTGTTTGTTCAGCTGTTCATGTTTCAAACCCTCAGGGATATGTAAGTCTATTTCTCTGTATATATTTGACATGGTTAGAAAAGAAGTAAAATGTATTTGACATGTTTAGAAAAGAAGTAAAAATGTTTTGTTTGTATTCGTTAGAAGCAACGTCTGATGAAAAATAGTTGTTGAGATAGCAACGTTCTATGCAAATCGCCTTCTGCTGTCTGAGTTCATGTTTCTGGTAATGAATCAAATACGAAAGAATAAAAATTCATACAAGTTTTAAGAGAAGAAAAATGAACAAGTTAATTGGGATTGTTATTTTTGTGGCACACAAAGAGTTTAATCTGTATTAAATGTACAGATAAAGGTAAATAAAAATAATGTACCATACCTTATTTATGGATTAGTATGTTTTAATAGCTTAGTACCTGATCAACCAAAAGTTCCCGTTATAGTGATAAGAGCCAACTGGAAATACAGGGGGAAAACCTTTTTCATATTTCCAATAATATTAACAGTAGAACTGAGACGGCAAGGTATCCTTAAAGACTTGAAACCTACTTTATCCAAAAATGCATATCAAGGGTTAACCATTGATACCTCGTATCTACATTTTTTGTCACTTGAAGTTGTTCTTGTCTTTTTATTGAAAGGAGAAAAATTAACGGATTTTCCCGTTGAAACTTCGTAGGAAATAAACCTAGAGGTAAACTTTGTTCCACGAAGTTACAACTGGAAAGTCCGCCAATTATTATCCTTTCAACAAAAAGACATGAACAACTTTACGTTCCAAAAATTGTAGATACGAGATATCTATGGTTAACCCTCGATATTCCAAAATTGTGCAATGGATTCGCAAGTGATGTACGGGATTGCCAGACATTCGCTGGGGTAAATGCGGGTGGAAATAAGCACGAATAAGACGACTTTCGCTATTAGTGCAGTTGATAAACTTAATCACTGCCATCTAACCGGACAGTGAAAGTCTCTTACTGATAAAAGTACACGAAACGTTCGTTGAAATGTACGTAATTTATCCTGTTAGTTTTGCAACCACGCATCTTTTTTTTAAAAAAAAGCATTCCATAAAGGAATTTGTTTGAGATACCAACTTGCCGCAAACGAATTATTCTTACTTGCTGGAAGACAGTCCCATTCATGCTCATAGCTTTCCTCCTTTATTTCAGAGAATTTTGAATAGAGTAGGTTTCAAATCTTTGAGGTACCATGCCGCTGTTAATAATATTGGAAATATGAAGCTCTAAATTTAATGTTCCCATTTTTTCAGCATCCTATAGCGCCGAAACAAAGTCCTTCATGGTTTATACTTTTTTAAATTATTATTTTAATGTCAGGAATCTCGTGAGGGAATTTTGTCTGCGTTGTTTTGGAACACCCTGTATAAATAATCTAAAATAAACAGTCTGCCAGTTAAATAAAAGTGACATACGTGTTTATTGTTATAACCGCCAGTGTGTGTGTGTTGTAAACACAGACGCAACTTTCAAGTCGATTGAAGCAGTAGTTTTTGTAATATAAAATAATTTATGGGTGATAGCACTATGGCTAACTCCCGTCCCGAAGCAATTTACGTGTGGTAACCGTTGTCGTATGTATGTGTGAGAGGAGCGTAACACAAGTTGGCGTCGTGGAGCAAAGTTATTCTGTATTAGGGAAAACTGCCATAGATTTGCGAATCGGCGCCAAAAGTTATTTCTATGTTGTAAAATTTCTTTCCCGAATAACTTTGTAATTAGTGCACCGATTTGAGTACAGTGTTCTGTAATTTACACAAGTAAGCAGTACACTAATCGATGCATCAATTCCGAAGAAATGGCCAAAAGAAACTTTATCAAAGAGACAGAACTTTTGGTACCGAGTGCACCCTCGTAAAAGAATGTATTTCGGAAACGTTGCATTTTTTTTTATTTTACTTATATTTATAGGCTACACAGGCAGTTGTGTCTAAGAAATGCAACGTTACTCAGACGACTATCACTCAGACATGCGACGTGCTTAGGAACAGCTGCTTCTCTGGCCCATAAATATAAGTAAGAAAATGCATGTAACGTTCCTGGAATCAGTGGCGGATCCAG
>JAGDQP010023353.1:0-29281 GCA_022664845.1 Lepisma saccharinum
CTTTCTTTCTTTCTTCCTTCCTTCCTTCCTTTCTTTCTTCCTTTCTTCGTTCCTTTCTTTCTTTCTTCCTTCCTTTCTTCCTTCCTTCCTTTCTTTCTTTCTTTCTTTCTTTCTTCCTTCCTTCCTTTCTTTCTTTCTTCCTTCCTTCCTTCCTTTCTTTCTTTCTTTCTCTCTCTCTCTCTCTCTCTTTCTATCTACCTATCTTTTTCAATTTGTATTTATATTCTAATGTTCCAAAAGATTGACTTCATTAAAATATCCTCTTTTTTTCTGATATTTTTCTATTTCTGCGTAGCGAGTGAATTCAGCATAAGACTTACTCCATCGTCCTCGTTTCAAATGCCTGAGGGAGCATGTATGAAGAGAAACATCAAAACGAATTCTGGGCGCAATTTCCTATGTGTCGTGAACACCAGCCAATCAAGTGTAATCGCGGATGATAGAGGTTTTTTTTTTCTACATTCATTTCAAACCACATCAAAATAAAGTCGCAACGCAAAGAGATAGAAGAGTTTTCTTCCATATTCAACCGAAAAGAAAAAGTTCGGTAGAAATCAACTTCTCATAGTTTTAATTGTTTTTATCGTTTTAGATGAATTGTCAAATAGAAAATGTAAGAGAATAGCACGCAAACATTTGACCTGAACAGGAAATTCTGAGTCTCATTCTGTAAATATTCTCTGCATTGGATCTGCAATATTTCTGATAATATATTTTAATTGACGGTGACGTGGTTGAGTAGAAAATCTATTTTATTAGCGGGAAGAGGGAAATACGTACCTCTAAATTTTCTTGCGTTACCTATCAGATGTAGTACAGTGTTTCATTAGCTATCCGCTCAGGTGGAAACACAATAGGTTTCATTAATAAATTTGTTAGCCATTCCGTTGTAAAATAAATGTCCACGAAGATTCAGAAGCGTTTGGAATTGATTTATAAACCAAGTTTTTTATATTCGCTTGAAACTTAATTATCATAAATCAATATCCGTTAAGAAAAGAGGCTCGATCCGCTAATATTAGAGGCCGTTAATGTCAGAGGGAAGATTCGTTATAATGGAAAAGGTTATGTTAATGTTACTGGCCTCTAATGTTACAGGCAGGATTCGTTACCGCGAAGATGTAAAACAAATTAACGTAAGTGCTAGGATCTGTTAATGTTAGAGGCCGTTATTATTAGATGCAGGATCCTTAATATTAGAGACTTAATTCAGCTAGTTCAGAATGTTAGTGACCGTTAATATCACAGACAGGATTAATTAATCTTAAGAGGTAAGACCAGTTAATATTAGAGACCGTTAATGTTTGCTACACGATTTGTTAATATTACATGCAGTTAATATTAGATAAAAGAGTCGTTCATGTTAAGGCTTATTTTGACTACTTCATAATGTTAGTGGCCGTTAATAATACATGGAGGATTCGTTACTAGTTAATATTAAAGACCGTTAATGTTAGTTACATGATGTGTTCATGTTAGAGGTCGTTAATATTAGATGCGGGATTCGTTAATTTAACATACATTTTTCGACTACTTCATAATGTTAATGACCGTTAGTATTACAGATACAATTACCAAAAGTTAATGTTGAAATATAAGACTCGTTAATGTTAGAGACCATTAATGTTAGTTATATGATCTGTTAATATTAGATACCGTTAATATTAGATGAGAGATTCGTTAAAGTTACAGGCAGGATTCGCTAATATTAAGAGACGAGTCTGGTTAAGGCTAAAGGCCATTAGTGTTAGAGAGACAGGATCTGTAATTTTAGAGTCTGTTAAGGTTAGAGGCTGTTAATATTAGATGCAGGACTAGTTAATATTACAGTCTTAATTCGAATACTTCATAAACATTGTGACGTCTGTTGCGTTCGGGTTTATACGCGATACTTGTTCGGATCTCCGAGACTGCTCGAAGTAATTAAAATTAATAAAAAGAAAACTTGGAGACTCATTAATTAGGTAAGATTAATTTGCCACGGATAACTATAAAGGACGCCACCCAGAATGTTCTGAGAAATAGCTACGAGCAATTAGGTAAGATAACGGATTATAGAACAAATACTTGCCACATAGTATCAGGAGGAGTAACAACTCTCTCCTTTCCAAACATAAATGCAAGATAAATATTAATTTCACTCAAAGGGTACTTACACTAGGAGTGCATGGAAACACTTACTTATTAGCCATTAAGTAGATACTATTTTTATTTACAAAAATAAGACAAGAAGATTTGTAAAAACTTTGGTAAACTTTATTTTTAAATGGGCCAGTCTAGTAACTTTGGACTTCGGCCCGTCACGATTCGCCCTTTAGCTGTTAAAATCCACACCCATGCCCCTTCCGGGACTCGAACCCGGGACCTTCGAGCCGATGGCCTATCCTGGACCGCTCAGGCGGCACAAGAAGATTCGTGAAAGAACTTCTAAACAAATCGCAGTAAATTCATGTTAAAATACTTCTTCCGTAACAGAATCAATTCCGCGACAACTATTCGATTACTGCTTCCAGGCCCGTCAACAAAAAGAATACAATATTCGTTCCCAAATTAAAATGGATTTATACAAACTCCATTGACCGCTCGTTCTCCTATAACTTTGTGGAAACTTTTAAAGCAATTTAAATGTTTTCTTTTTTTTTTTTTTAAATAATTCTTTGCCAGAGTTTTCGATGTGTCTTTTACTCTGTTCCGATAACGAAAACAGCACTACGAATTTTAATGAAATAGAGATTTCCCTCGGGCGGATCTTCTTGCTTAATACTTTAAATTTAATAATAAATGGATATTTTTTGCCGAGTTGTAACTTAGCTTTCGTCCCCGTCGTGGACTTTGCTTTATTAGGAAAATTACCTCAACGGATAGGACATTCATTAATAACCTCCTGCCTATTAAATTTCTATTATTTGCACTTTACGTACTAGAAATATGGGATGACGTTTCGGGGCTAAGTCGGGAACTTTTGGTCTCTCAATGTCATCACAGACACTCTTGAGAGTACTACAAATTAATTTCTTTTGGCATAGGAAAACCTTAATTTACCAATTTTTTCATAGCTTTTACCAAGCAATCATGTAATTCCGTACCTGGTCACGATCCCTGTGTATAACTCAGGTAGTGCTATCGGTGACTTCGTGCCACACAATCCTCCATTTTGAGAATTACGTAAACGTATTGGTAAGGATACGTACTCTATTTCCCGCTTCGCGCCGCTACGAAAATAGTACGGGTTTAATACCAAGTTTCGTTACTGTGGCTGACCCAGCCTCAATGTGCGTTTCATAGACGGATAAGTTATTACATATAGACATAATATACACACATATCAAGAAATAAAACAAAGTATTACGTTAGTCACAGAGATTTGTTGTTTCTCGTGCAACGATATCTATCTCTCTCTTATGTATCCCGTCCCGAGGACTCTTCTGTGGAGTATCTCCTCTCCAATGGAGGACTAAAGGCTTGACGCCATATCCGGTTGGTTGCCATAGCAGCGGCGGGGGTCAAGTCTAAACAACAGTGAACAGTCAAGTATGTTCGATGGTAGGAACGTAGACAGTAAGTTGTGGAAGTAATGGCTGTTAAATTTTTTCGAACAGTTGATTTTTTCGGTGACGAACGGAAACTAATTGAAAGAGGAGAAAAAGATGTGGAGTCCAATCATGTAGTTCTCCTCACATATGACAGAGATTTGATGTTCATTAGAGGGAAAGTACGAGCAAGTATGAAGAATAAGATGTATGAAGTTGAGGTGAGTAGCTGATTTTTATTCCGATAAATTACGTTTGTAAACACGCAATACGAGGTATGGAATATGAAGACAATTTTGGGGATAATCTTGCATTTATAGTTTTACGTCGCCAGACAACCATTTGACATTTCTTGTTCGGATTTTCACTATTCTCCTTTATTTCACTTCCGAAAGTTAAATTTATGGGCGCATCGTGACTACAACATTGCATTCCATTAATTTTGCAATATATGCACTTCGTGCCATATGCAAACATTTTTGTATACTTCTCACGATTTCCCCTCATTTAGGCTTGCAAATGCATTCAATGTACTTTGACACTTTAAACAACTGTACTTACCATTCTTTGCTTGAAACGCGCCTGGAGAATACCTCGCGTTTGAACTCGTGTTATTGTCCCCTGCCGAGATGCTAACAGTAAGAAGTGCCGGGTTCGGAAAACCTTCGCCGCCGATAAAGCGTGGCCTAGTGTTTCCTTCAGTAAGCCCTGCTGGTATCATTTTATTTTCGAATTCGTAAACCACATCCGATAAATCATGCATTATTTATGCCGTTTAGGATAAACTGATTTCTCGTCATCGATAGGGGTGGACCAGTTATCTACACTATTGAAAAGAATTCACGCACCCTTGAGAAGAATACTTGATATACATACATATAGTTTGTATGCATGAATATTGTCATATACTTAGCCCCTCCCCCCTTCCTTCGGTTTTAGGCTGGCTGAGAGGCTGTGATTGCTTTATTTTCAACTTACGCCTTTCTTTACTGTTTAGAAGTACATCTACAGTGGGTTAGGTTAGAAAAGTCAGGTTAGGTACTTTATATATCATCATCATCATATTCAGCCGTTTTCTATCCACTGCTGGATGAAGGCCTCCCCCTTTTCTTTCCACATATCTCGGTCTGCTGATATCCTCATCCATGTAGCTCCTGAAAAACGCTTGATTTCATCTACCCATCTTACATTTGGACGTCGTCTCGGTCGTTTCTTTTCTCTAGGAATCCATTGTAGTACATTTGTCGTCCACCTTCCATCTGTTCGTCTAGCTATGTGACCGGCCCATCTCCACTTCATCTTCTTCGCAGTCTTGATTACATCCTCTACCTTTGTTTGTGCGCGAATCCATTCATTTCTCTTCCTGTCCCTCCTGGTTATTCCTAGCATGCACCTCTCCATTGCTCTTTGTGTGACTCTCAATCTTTGAGTCGTTTGCGCATTCAATGTCCAAGTTTCGCAGCCGTACATCATTACAGGTAAGACACATTGATTATAAACTTTACGCTTCAGACACATTGGAAGTTTGCTTTTGAAAATAAAGTGTAGTCTTCCAAAAGAACTCCACGCCATTTTACATCTTCTATTTATTTCATCAGTCAACTTTGCATTCGATGTTTTAAGCTGGCCTAGGTAAACATACTCATCAACTATGCCTATTGTCTCTCCGTTAATCTTCACTTCCTTCTTTGCAGCATGTTGGTTGTACATTACTTTTGTTTTACTTAAGTTCATTTTAAGGCCCATAAATAACACCGAAGAGGCTACTGCTCCGACGCGGACCAGACAGGTTGGGCTAGGAGAACCGAAGCTCTCACTGTGATCGCCACTATATTTTATTCATAGCAGCTCCCCAATTGCATCACGATGCAGAGCGGGCACCGTTCCTTGAATAAAATCCTTGGTAGCGCCGGGAATCGAACTCCGGACCCCTTAATCCGTATTCAGCAACGCTAACCACTAGACCATCGTGTGGGCATTTTGAAATTTTACGCGGTTGACACAATCGGTTACTCACCGTTCGATGGATTACTGCTACTCATAACGCTGTGTTAAGTTTTCATATCGTCTGTTTGTTGCTTATAATGGGCGAAAGCGGGTAAGGAACCTTTGTTATTTAAAGGAATTAGGCACTTTAGACAAACAGCACCACACAAATCTTAAATAAGACACCCTCCTTTACTTACCCACCAAGTCAATTTCTCCCGTACATTTTCCATTTTATGGCGACGTTGAACTATAACAGCACCAGGGCGTATGTGCGTACGAAAATGCAAGAAAGCAATTACGTATTAATAATAAATATAAACATCTCCACCCCGCGCGGTATCCAAACGAAACATAAAATTAGGGAACTGAACGTAAGATTAGTAATTTTTAAATTTTCGAAGCTTTCATCAGGCTTTTAGTCGAAAACCAGGCGGACGGCCAACTTCGGAATAAATGCCCGAATGAGCAACTTCAGTTTAAGCTTCTTCTAATTTATCCTTTTCATTTAATCGCGAGCTCTGCAAACTTTGATGAACTATTCGTAACTATATAAACGCATTGAAAATTACGTTCAATAACACTGCATAAAATTTATTTACTTACCTAATTGCCTTCTTCCATTTCTTTTTCTGGTTTTCATCCTTGGAAACATGAAAAAGCGACAAGTCTCTCTCTCATTGTAATGGTTGCAATCTGGTACGAAGCACATACCCATGATGAATTATTTATTATTATCGAGGAAACTACATAAACCAACCACTGTTCACTATTGTTTAGACTTAAACATGGTGGGTTGCCATGGGAACCAACCGGATCTGACGGAAGACTTTTGTGATCTAATAGACCAGGGCATTTAGGAACCGGTCGGTACCACTTCAACTTTTCTAGTTAGGTAGTGATGATTAAGATAGTAAACATAACGGAAGTCGTCGTCGCCTAGGACGTCATACTGATAGACTCTGACGCTACCCACTGTAAATACAACGACGAAACCGAGATTTCCTAACTCGGCTTCGTGACCGAATGGTCAAGACGTTCGCTTACAGTTTCCTCTCTCAAATTCCTAGCGCGAGACGCTCTTCGACTTCCGCCGTATTTACTATTTTAATCGCCATCTAGGTGAGAGGGTTATATTGGTTAGTTTTACGGACGAATAACATGCATCTTAAGCCTCAGTTATTTCGTGTTGACCCTGACTGGTTTTCTAGGTTTTCATCAGGGTAAATACGAATACACATATTACTTTCCTCTCTTACAACTAATTAGTAACCAATACCTTAATATAAAGATATGCAATTTTTCTCGCTTCATTTACTAACCTTAGGCAATTCTAAAAGATTTCAATAAAGAAAAAAATAACTTAAAAATGTTCTTTGCTCTCCGTTCCGAATACGAACTTATTGAAATGATTCGGAAATTTATATTTTTAGACAATCCCTTAATTTGTAGTCAATTTCACAATTTCCTATTATATGACTTACTTGAAACCTTGGTATTTGGCGGGATCTGGGGGCTTGGCCCCTTCCTCGAAGAGCTACATCTTTCCGCCAGAGAAATGCCTCTTGCTGCTCGAAACTGATTCTACCGCCGCGCCGACCTCCTGTCCAGGGTACCAACTGCAACTCTCCTGGTTTCACCGATACCCTGTTCTTTTAGGGGATGCGGCGTTGGACCAACACTTCGTACGACCAACAGCCTCTCAAGCAGCAAGAACCGGCGTACGACCAACACAGGATTTTGCCCTGGTGTAAAAAAATAATTTAAGATAATATTTTTTATTATGTTTTTAGGTTTTATATATCTAGGGCGTTGTCAATTTTATTGTTGGTTCAACGCCGTGTTGGTCCAACGCCGTGTTGGTTCAACGCCGTGTTGGTTCAACGCCGTGTTGGTCCTACGCATGTAACCCGTTCTTTTACCCTCGCTCTGGTCCCCGGCTCCCTTGACGGATTTGGGCTTGACAACTTAAACTGACCAATGGAAAGCAAAAATAGAACAGGTCTCAGGAACGAATAATCTGGCTTGTTTTATACATTCTAGGCATGGTCTCTTTTTTAGATGCTTTAGACAAATTCTTATTTTTCCCGCAAAAATCAATTATGAAAAACACAACAAAAAATTTAACACAATTTAAATACTAAACATACATAAATTTACATACTAACATATATTCCAGGTAAACAAAATAATATCATATGAATAAAAAAAAATATGCTTCGGCACACCTTTCTTATAAAAAGTTGAAAAAAACAACAACATATGATTATGAGTAACGATGATATCGGATGTTAGAGTCATTACAACATGTATTATTATTTTCGCTTACATGTTCATCGCTGGTATCATAAAATCAACACAAACTTATAGCTTTTCATTGAAAAACGAAGAAGCAAAATATTCCACTAAATAGAAAGCTTTCCAGAGAAAAAAATGAAACAAATTTGCTTTTAGTCTTTTCGTAAAATGCTGCCCGAAGCTCCGGCAGTTGTCGAGCACGTTTCGCTAACAAATGTTGATGAGTTGAACACAAGAAAGTAAAACAGAGATAGAAAATCAGGGACATTCCAGGGTAAAAATAGACCGAGGAGAATAAAAACTAAAAGGTGGACAAAACACGCATTGTCAATATCTTCTGCATCTTCAGGGAAAAAAATATCGCACGAGAAACAAAGCTCTTAGTAGCAAAATTAATTGGTATTCTTTCGAACAACAAAAACATGTGTAGAGATAAATGATATCCGGGAATAATTTGCAAAGACAATGTTAAAACAATCCCACTGTGAACATATGATAATATCAAAGTCCAATAGTTTGTGAACAATACTGGGGAGGTAGCAGGTTCAAGTCCTGCTGTCGCTTATACTACCTGCACACTTCCGGGATTTTACTCACTTTCGTCACACAAATGCCGGGACGGTATTTAAACTAAGGCCCTAGGAGCTGATTCTTCATCATTGCTAGGGAAATGTACACCCTAACAAGCGTCATTCATTACATATGTGACAGGCTTACCTAGGTAAGTTACAGCTGTCTGTCTATCCGGCATTAGTAAAATTAAATCCAATATTGACTTAGCCACAATTGTATTAAAATAATTTTATCTCTTTCCGCCTGCAAAATTCGAAGTGCCATGTGGCATTTTCCTTGTTGTAACCATATGACACCACTGAAATCTTAGAGAATGATGGGGTGTTATCACTGTTCAAATGCACATTTATCGTACCTTTCTGAACCTCTAGGTAGTGACTCTTGCTACTAGATTACGGAGACTGGAAATTCTTTACATTTATTTTCTTCTAGAAAAGTACAAAAACCTCAAACAACAGAAAATTCAATTGAAGTTGGAAGTGGAAAGTCGTACTAGGTTTACCAAAATTATCAATGTCCACTGGGATTTGTCTCTGAAATAACTACGAGAAGTTGTGACATTCATTGTTGCTAAATTCTGTCATTGTTCTGCCCAGTTTCACTTTCAGGAAACAATGTTATGCTCATTAAATAATATAACACAATGTAGAGCAGCGGTTTGTTCCTAGCACGACAATTCACCACCACACAAATTAATGTCAAGTTATAAACTCCGTTGTAATTTTGTTGGTAAAAGGGTTTGCAGTGAATGGTATTTCATTGCAAACCACAATTGCTCATACTCTTATGAATAATTTAGAAATTACGCATGCTAAAACACCTGAGGTCATCATTTTCCTAGTCAGAAGTTTGAGTTTCCTTGCAAACGCCGTTGTGTCATTTTCTTTCTAATTTCTTTAAGTTTTGTGGATATGGATGACGTATTTTGAATTACTTCCTTTTTGGTAATAATCTTTATGTGGGTACAGTCTGGATTTAAACACAGAGTTAAATGTATGTAATTATTAATTTATCAGTCCTACGGGCAGCTTTGTGCTGCTATGTCGCAGGTATAGCATCCCTCGACGACCATCCCTCTTCCAAAATGAAAGCGGGGAGGTGTCGTCAGGGTTTTTATACAGAAACCCTACCGGCATTCGTTCTGATAAAAGCGAGGAAAAGTCTGGAAATCTGAGTCAGTATGAGGGATAGCAAAACAACAACTTACAATCTTTCCAATTCGATAGATCGAAGGCCGTAGTCACTAATTCTCGGTGCTGGGTGTGCAAAGTTAGAAGTTTATTTATTTATTTTTGTTGAAAACGAAATGCTCTAATAATTGTCATTATGTTGTTAGACATATCAGAAATGCTTTTCAAATTTCTTATGAAATTAAGAGAAACTTTCAGTGCTAATGTGAGCACGTGAAATTCCTGTTTACTTATGATGTAAATAGTAGCTGTTATAGGCAATATATCAATGTTTCGCAACCTTTTTCATCTCTGAGAACCGCAGAAACATTTAACAAAATTTGGGGGAACCCCCAGCTGCCTGGTACATAATATTTTAATCTAGTCTATAGCAAAATATGAAGTAGTAGTGTACAGTAGGTGAACTAAATAACAATTCGTATGTTTTGAATACTGGAGCTACTGAGTTCTGTGGAACCCCTAACATTACGTGGAGGAAATCTAGGGTTCCGCGGAACCCCGGTTGGGATTGGGAATCACTGTTATAGATTGATTTCTTGTGAACGGGTAAATATAGAAACAATCTCATGTTCATTTCAGTCTCAATACGATTTTTCGTAAAAGTGTTCAGAATTCATATTAATATATTTGTTTAAAAAAAAATCGAATTTTCCATAATTTCATAGTACATTAAGTGATAAGTGCCTGACTTTTCTCTCTTCAACGTTTTGAAATAAGTTTTTCTTATACATTATTTCAGATTCTCCATAACTGAATAATATTGCAATATGTGTACACAGTTTCTCTCTCTCTCTTTCTCTCTATGTCTCTCGCTCTCTCTCTCTCTATATATATTTTTTTTTCTTTTTCTCCTTTCCTTGTCAGGATTAATCAATATTCTTAATTTGGGTGAAAATATATTCCTTCAAAATGGAATATTTATTTCTGAACAGGTTGGTGGTGTTGAGAAACTTGAGTAACGGTGTAATAATACAGCAAGTAAATATTTCTTATATTTTAACTTCGCTCCTCTGCTAATTTATCAGTTTTATAGGAAATAACATTAATTAATAAGTTATTGCACCGAAACTTCCTAACACTGAAATCCTAAGACCCCTGTGGGACCAACTGCTTTAGCCGTGTCGTATGAGACGTCTCCAAGGTTCTGGGTTCGAATCCTGGCTGGGTATGGATGTTTGTGGGTTTTAGAAACTTAACAGCTAATAGAATAATGCCGAGCAGAGGTTATTAGTTACTAAAATTGCCCAATATACAAAGTTTACCTAAGTTTTAGACTCCTGTGTAAGTACATCGTTCTTATCTTCTGAGTTCCTGATTCGTCAGAAAATGCTTCCTTCTGTGCTTCGCTTTGATAGAGATCTGTTGACAAAGAAGAAGATCTCATAGCCAACCAGAAATGCAGCAGATGTTTCGACCAATCATAAAGACGCATTATCTAACGAATCACAGCCCTGTTTTACCAACCAATCAGAAACTCAGCTGTTCAATTCATTTTTATTATATCTTCACTTTCTATAATCTTGTCCGAAAAAAAAGTTAAGCACAGTACAAATGTCTCCGCTAGCTGTAAAGGCACTTTCCTCAGCTCTCTGCTGAGGTTCAAAGACACCCGATTATGTTCTTAACAGTGCGCAAACGTAGAAGAGACTAAGAAAAAAAACTGAGCCTCAAAGCACCCTCTAAAAGTAGACAGTTTACTGTTATCTATCTATCTTTATTCTCCTCGGTTGGAATATGCTAATTTTTTCCATATATTTACACCAATCGGTCAGTACCCTCCTGCTGTTATCTAAACTGTGTGACTACAGATCTTTCCCTGTGTGATTCAGTTGAAAGATTTCCAAATCCTGTTTCCTGTGTTAGAAGAAGGCAGACGGGACCGAGGAATATCCACGCCTTCCTTCAATGGCTATAGTGGTTTGGCCTTCCTTCCTTGTTTCATATGCAGCCATATTACAGATTCACGCTTGAAGCTACATTTTGCAAAACGTTCATATCCAACACAGGCAGAGAGCAAGCAATCTCCAAAATCATTTCCAAGAACAACATTATATGATGGCCTGGTGTACGTCTATATAATTCTTTCTTGGAATTTTTCCTTCAGGGTTCCCGGATGAAGCTCGTTCATAAAGAGACCGTTTGGCGGGAAGAATATCTTCTCCCCATCCCTCCCTGCCTGTCTTAATATAAGCGCATGCCTGTGTGGGTTGGGTGACCAGATTGTACGGAACAGATTACAATTCCCTTCGTAAAGAAAACATATATACTTAAATAACAGATAGTACAACCAGTTTCAAATACAGTAAACCCTTCTTAATACGATACAATATGGCTCTCATGCAAAAATAATCTCACACAATTTTATTTCGTCTCGTTCCTTATGTATGTTAGAACAATCTCATTAGTTTATTTTTGCATATCCAACAGATATTACAACGTAAGCAACAAATATTTTTTTTTTCTAAAAAGAAATTGAATTCTTATTAAAAATTTGAAAATTCAGTTTATGGGGGGAAACTAGAAATGCACTATACTTTTATCTGTTCATAGGGTCAGCAATATATTGTGAACGGCACTTTAGTGCATCAACACACTAATATCAATACAGTAGATATTAGGAGTTAAAAAGTACTGTCATCGTATTGTCAGTGTTGCCAACCTATATTAATATATTGTTTTTTCTCCAATGACTACGTCAGTTCATTGGTTATGCGGTGCTCTCTAGTGATGGTAAACATCATATGTAAAGCATAGAACCAAGTCTTGCAAACTGTGAATGTTATACCAGGCTAAGCATAAAAAAAATGGCACCGCTTATTTAAAAGATGAAGACAAATTTATACAGTTCGCAACACTGTTTTTGTGCTACGCGTATGTTTATCACGACTTGAGAATACCATACAACCAATAAACTGTCTTAGTGTCATTTGAGAATTTAATGATATACCAGGTTAGCAATACTGACAACCCGATGACGTCACTTTTTTCACTCCAAATATCCACTATATTGATATAAATCACCTTCCGAAAATTAAATTTTATTTTACTGTATCGTTTAAGAATTATGGCAAAATATTCCTTGTTTATTTTCATTGCAAGGAATCGATTTTGGGGTCCAAGTGTGCAAACCATGTATCTCGAAAACGAAGCGGAATTCGACCCATGTTGATATGAATTGTTTCTCTTGTTTCGATGTCAAAATTCACTTTCCGAAGCTTGTCTCCATCTTTTCTTTACACCCTGTATGTAGTTTATTTTTCTGCTTTAGATAATTAGTACATATCCTACATTTCTATTGGATTTCTTTTTTCTTTAGTTCACAATGGTTCGTGGTGTCCTCAAATCTTACAACGTTAATGTAACTCATTTCCCGATGTCATGCAATGATGATGTTTGGTACAGTAACGTAAGTCGGGTAACGATACAATATTCCATTGTATACTTTCATATATTTTTATATTTTTTTAAATATGGACTTCTTTATCCTAAAATAAATACTAGCCCGCAACGATGTTGCGTTTGACTGGTTGCAGAATACTTTACAATTTGGGTCATAAAACATTTAGCTTGAGAAAAAGTATCCGAACACCGAAATAACTAGAAAAAATAATTTCAAAAACTTTTTAGAGACATACTTTTCTTAAACTATTCGTACTAAAAAGTAAAAAAAAAAAAAAATGTTTATTCATGACTAAAAAGAAAACCATGTGCTGCGCCAATTCAAGAATTTATAATGTGACTGAATATGAGAGAGCGCCCCCATGCTTTTATTTTAGTCATGCATAAACAAAATAATTTTTCAGTTTTTAGTATGAATTGTTAAGAAAGTATGTATTTTAAAAAATATATATATTTAATCTTATTTTACTAACACAGCAGTTCTTTCTTCTCTTACAAGTTAAAACAAAAACAAGAAAACATTATGTTGCAAGAGCGTAACTGACCTTGTAAAATGTTTTCCTAGAACGCATCTTGTCACGCATCAAACGCACATCATACATAAAATCTGGGAACACTTCTTGAATCAACAGGCGGCGCGTGTTGAGTAAAAGAGCGGGAAGGATATGCTGACTCAGCTTGTTTTCACGTTAATTCTAGGAATGAGACATGAAGATCCGGTTGTAAAAAATCTTATGTGTAAGTTCTGATGATTTCAAGGTAAAAAACACAAACGGTCTCACTCACAGCAATAAAGTGCACGCATAATTCGTCTCGTATATGTTCTTCAAGAAATTGTAAACCTCTAAACCTTTTTAGCCGTTATTTTCATTTCCAAGAACACATTTTTTTAAGGAGATATTTAAACCATCTTTCTTATGTTAGTGAGTTTAGACACTACAGCCTTTTCCTAGTTACTTGTGGAACAGTATTTTTCACTTATAGTTGTATTTCCTAATTTAGTTTTTAAATCTAGTAAGCGGTTCTACAATCATTTATTTAGGCACGTGTTCTGCAAAATACTTAATGCCTAACGTATCATTCACTCATGAAGGACCTAGAACTATAATAACTCATTGAGCTACGGAACTCTCACGTTCGTTGCCGCAGTAACAAAGTTAGCTATTCTGATCAGGACAAGATCAAACCAGTTTTTATCACTTGAACATCTACCTCTCGAGATCCCTTGTAATAGTGTCCTCCAAACTACGCTACAATCTTCACAATGGTCTCTTTCCCTCCGACTTCTGAACTACGATGGAATTATAATCTTTTTCTTTCCCCATCCAAGCTACATGACCTTCCCATCATTCCCTTCGTGTTTTTATTCTTATAATATCGGGTGAATCGTACAGTCTATGGAGTTCTTCATTATGCAGCCTCTTTCATTCTCCGGTCATCTCGTCCGGTATTCATATTCATATCGAAGGATCGTACTCCAACTTTCGCAACCATAACGTATTCAGTATTCTCTATGTTCTGAATTTTACTCTCTTGATGTTAATCACAAGGTTAGAAGCTTCAGGACTAAAGAGGAACATACGTTGCCCGAATAGCCCGATGCAATTAGTCTTTTTATTTCTTCTGTGACCTCCTTTCTGCTTATAACAAATGCTTCCAAAGTATGAAGAACGGCAGTTCTTCGAGTGACGCTGACAAACGAGTCTGTTAGCGGCACTCACATATATACAGCTAATTTCGGATCTAGCGAACTGTGAGCCCGATTTTGATGCTTGAACTTACATTTGGAAGCTCTTTACCATACTGAGACACACACACACACAGACAATGGGTCGGTAGGACATATCTTAGACCCCCTAGGGCGGTTAAAAAAAACGCTCAATTTTTCACATTTCTGATGAAAGCACTGACTCCAGACGACATAGGCGGCCGAAACTTGCGGAATAGTAATCTACGCTTCATACGGTGTATCACGCGTTAAAATCGGTGAAGGCGGTTCAAAAGTTATGAATTTTTTTAGCCCAATTATAGAATTTTCAAAAATGATCAATAAGTATGTTTGTCACTCTGTCTGTCTTTTTGGTTTATCCCGAAATGGTTGGTACCAAAGGGTTTTCGGGATCAATTGCGAGCCCCATAGGGTTAAAAAAAATGCTTATTTTTTAATAGGAGTTGCCGTTTTTGAGATACGGAGCCTATCATGGTCCATAATGGACCTTTGCTATGAAAACTATGTTTATTTTTTACTCGATTTCAACCAAATGGTAACACAATGTGCGCCTATGGAAATAAGTAATCCATGCAATTTTGGGCAGAATATACACGTTTTTTTAAAAATAAGACAGCCTTACAAAATTAGTTATATCGGTACAAAATACCCTTCGGGGTAAAGGGAAGTGTGACACAAGAATTCTACTCACAAAAGAAGTGATATCCATTTCGCGAGTGACTATATTCGTGTCACTATGGTGGAAGTGTTTCCTTTCTAATAAAATTAAGAGACTTAGTATCCTCCCTTCCGCCATTGTGATACAAAGATAGTAACTCGCAAAATGGATATCACTTCTTTTGTGAGTAGAATTCTTGCGTCACTCCTCTCTTTACCCCAAAGGGTTTCTTTGTCCTGATACATGTTGACAATGAAAAATCCAATAAGTTCGGAATCTGAAGACTTCTCAAGTTTCGCAAATTCCGGATTTCTTATTTATATTTAACAGAAAAGTGTTTTAAGGAAAGGAAATTAAAAACTAAAGGAAAGCAAATTTGGTGCTTTCGGAATTTTTAAAGATCAATTTTTAATTTCAATTTTTTATTAGTCTTTTTAGTAGTTTAATTTTTAAATTTTATTAACATTCATTTTGAAAGATTTTTAATGTCCATAAGCAAAAACAAAAAGCCAGAAAAGTGCGAAAATGTTTTTAAAAATTCCAACAAATGTATTGCCATCCAGCGGTGGTAAAATTAGCGTAAATGAGCGTACTGCCAGGTACTGCGTTGGTAATATGAGCGTCACAGTACTACCCACCCTACTGTGCGCAGACGGCAGTAAGTATTACGAAACATCTGATTCAGGAGTACAGCGCCGTCAAAACATAAACGGCATCTCCAGAAAACAATGGCGCGCCAACGCGGTAAATTTAAAAACGCTCTCTGACATTACCATGCCGCAGAACTGATGAAACCTGAATATTTTGATTGTCGAAGTTTGGTTATTGTCAACCCATTTTTAATCTTTGTTTATTTTCTCTTTGATCTCATTCTTCTTATTCTCTGTTGCCTTCTTCTTCCGTCCCGCGCTTTTGTTTCTCTATATTCATCTGTAGAGCTACTTCCTCGCAAGCTTCCATTGTTATATTAGTATTACTTTATAGTGGATCTATGTCGTATCCTATTAAAATTATATCATCTTTATAAACGAACAACTGCTTCAACTTCTAATAAAGTTTCCTGTGATTCATAAATGTAATATCTAAGGAAAATATTCCCGTCAGTTGAAATAAGGAGAGCAAATACTGGGTAAGAAGCCGCCTAGTGAAAGTTATTAGCCTACAACATCGGCTATTAAATTGAATTTTCCTATAAATATTTTAAATAGGAGAGTTTCATATCATGTATCAATCTGAATGGAAATATTAGCAGACATGACAATTTTATCAGTGGCAATATGTTATTATTTCTCACAGAAGTAAACGTATACATCGTATAGTCGTTCCTACAATGAGATTTTTTTTTTCTTGTACGAATTTCTTAACAAGAGTGGGCTTATGTAGCCGGTTATGTGGGGTCTAACTTACATGAATTTGAATTTATTTACTACATGGAAGGATTTATTTAAAAGAAAGAGGACAGAGAAAAATGGATAATTAGAAATGAAACAAATTTAAAAGATAATAAACTAAAAAAATAATTTACCAGATACTTCCTCTAACGGATGTCATTAGGCAAAGTTTTGGAAACAAGTTGTATGTTTCCAGAGAGAGAGAGAGAGAGAGAGAGATGAGAAGAGATGAGGTGAGATTCAGAATGGGTTGGGTGAAGTTCTGTCCCACATTCAGTGAATCAACAGATTTTGTTGCTCTAAGCAATTTAGGAACAGTGAATTATTACTGAAGTTTCGTTTGAAACGTGGTTAACAACGTATTCGAGAGATACTCTTTTATTTATTTAAAACACTCTTGAACACGACAAACTCTGTTATAGGGAAAAGTCAGAATTACATTTCGAATATTGTTTTTCAATTACTCCATGTCAATATATTTTGTTAATTGCACGTTTAAACAGTTCTGTTGGTTGTCTTAGTTTTTATTTAAACTTTGAAAATTTCTATTTACTTTCTTAACGGTATCGGAAGGCCGAATATGAGAAAAGGAATTAGCGAATGCTACAGGTTTGGTATTTTACAATGTGCTGGTCGGACTTAGGGAAATCAAGGGATCTGTCAAACAGGTCTACCGGTTCTAGAACTTTGACCAATAGGAGGCCTATTCCCGACAAATCGTTAGGTGAGCCCAATGGCTTATATCTAAAAGCGAAACTGGACTGATTGCTGCCATTGAAAAATTAATGAATATATCTGGTGTAGTAAAAAGTAATCCATTATTTTGCCAATAGATGGCTTCAGTGATCTGTAGCTCGCGTTGTATAAGTCCGATCAGGTTCAACGAGATGGCGTTCAAACGATGAGATTGCGTACTACAAACACTGTTCAGATAGTTGTGATGAGTTGAATCAGTGTTGTGTGAGCGCGCGTCAAAATGGACACTAGCAAAGAGAAAATACGCTATATTTTACAGTTTTTCTTCGATAAAGGCTAAAACGCAAGCCAGGCGGCTGCAAATGTGAATAGTGTTTAAGGTCCTGATACTGTAACAGCCAATCACGCGCAATTTTGGTTTCGTCGATTCCGTTCCGGTAATTTTGACGTCAAAGATGTACCACGCACTGGAAGGCCACGTGTCGATAATGTCGATAAAATCATGGACATTGTCGCGTCCGACCGTCATGTAAGCACTGTTTCGATTGCCCAAGAGCTAAACATTGCACAAAAAACCGTGTGGAACCATTTGCATAAGGCTGGATACACAAAGGAGCTTGATGTATGGGTGCCACACGAGTTAACGCAAAAAAAACCTCATGGACCGAATTTCCATCTGCGGATCGCTGCTGAATCGCAACAAAAGTGACTCATTTCTGAAGCGGTTGGTGACTGGTGATGAAAAGTGGATCACTTACGACAACGTCACGCGAAAACGGCCGTGGTCGAAGCGCGGTGCGCCGGCGCAAACGGTGCCCAAGCCAGGATTGACGGCCAGGAAGGTTTTGCTGTGTGTTTGGTGGGATTGGCAGGGAATTATCTCCCCTACAGCCAAACCCTTAACTCAGAACTATACTGTCAACAATTGGACCGTCTGAAGGCAACAATCGCCCAGAAGCGGCCAGCTTTGGCCAATAGGAGAGGCATTGTGTTCCACTGGGACAACGCCAGGCCACACACATCGATAGTGACTCGCCAGAAGCTCCGGGAGCTTGGTTGGGAGGTTCTTATGCATCCACCTTATAGTCCGGATCTGGCACCGAGTGATTACCATCTGTTCCTGTCCATGGCGAACACGTTTTCTGGTAAAAAAATTCGCGTCAAGAGAGGCTTGTGAACATCGACTCTCTCAATTTTTCCCAATAGGGACAAGGGCTTCTATGAGAGAGTCATCATGATATTACCTTCCAAATGGCAACACGTTATCGAACAAAACGGCGCATATGTGACCTAAATCGGATCATTCTAACTATGGTAAGTCAAGCCTTCAATGTCATGCAAAAATAATGGATTACTTTTTACTACACCAGATATAAAGCCATAGAGCGAAGGACACAATTAATCTAGTTTGTTCACTTCCAGTCTAAACCAAAATGTGCCTGATGTGGTAGGTGCCTGATGGCATGTTTTAATGAAAAACGTTTCAGACATTCAAAATTATTCGCCATGCAGGTGTATGCATAAGTAGTTTCAGGTTTAACTAAGAGATGGCGCCAGCGAAACGTACGTAGCGTATTCATTTGACACATACGTCATTTTGTTCGTCTGACATTAAACTACAAACACATACAAGTTGAGTCCCCCAAACACTAGCGTCTTTGTTTTATCGTTCAGTGATCATGTCGAAGTTTGTGCCTGAAAAAGAACATTTGCGGCACGCACTGTTTTTCTTATTTAATCAAAAGAAAAAGGCTGTTGAAAGTCATCGTGTGCTGGTAGAAACATATGCTGAACACGCTTCATCGATTAGAACATGTGAGACATGGTTTCGACAATTTAAAAGTGGTGATTTCAATGTGAAAGACAGTGCGCGCTCTGGTAGACCACAAAAGTGCGAAAACGAGCAATTGCAGGTGTTATTGGAGGATGACCCAACTCAAACTCAACAGCAATTGGCAAAAGTATTAAATGTGTCACAAGAAACAATCAGCAGACGTTTACGAGCAATGGGGAAGATCAATAAACTGGGTAAATGGGTCCCACACGATTTGAATGAACGTCAAATGGAAAATCGCAAAGTCACTTGTGAAATGCTGCTTCAACGCCACGAAAGAAAATCCTTTTTGTATCGAATTATGACGGGTGACGAAAAATGGATTTATTTTGAAAACCCAAAGCGGAAAAAATCGTGGCTTTCACCTGGCGAAGCCGTTCCTTCAACACCAAGGCCAAATCGCTTCGGCAAGAAGACCATGCTTTGTGTCTGGTGGCACCAGAGCGGTATTGTGTGTTATGAACTCTTGAAGCCCGGCGAAACCGTTAATGCACAACGCTATCGCCAACAAATGATTAATTTAAATCACGCATTGATCGAAAGACGACCGGAATGGGCCCGAAGACATGGCAAAGTGATTGTGTTACACGACAATGTGCCGTCTCACACAGCAAAACCAGCGAGAGACACCTTGAAATCGCTTGGATGGGACATCCTTCCACACCCGCCGTACTCCCCAGACCTGGGGCCATCTGACTATCACCTCTTCGCATCAATGGGGCACGCGCTCGCAGAGCAGCACTTCAGCAATTTCGAAGACGTTGGAAAATGGCTCGACGAATGGTTTGCCGCAATGGACAAGCAGTTTTTCTGGCATGGTATGCATCAATTACCTGAAAGATGGGCGAAATGTGTAGAAGCCGATGGCCATATTTTGAATAAAACAAAATTAATTTCCCTTGAAAATTACGTGTTTTCTTTACAAAAAAAAAAAAAAAAAAAAAGACAAAAGCTTATGCATACACCATTTATACTACTCGCCATTCAAATTGTACAACACGAAGAACAAGGGAAGACAGCAGCCCCAAATCTGGCAGATAGATACCGTAATGTACAAATACCAACTGATTTTACTTACCGTTTTGTGAGATACTGAACAGAACTGCCGAATGTTGGTATCCTTGTGGGCACTCCATGGACGTTCAGAACGGTTGCAACGCGGCGAGGCAGCCCTTGGATATCCTCCAGGGGTATGGAAAGCCATAAGTCTTCGACACGATGCCACAGCTGGCGTGAGAGGCATTGTGTAATTATGGACCAGACGTGTTCAATTAGCGAGAGATCAGGGGAAGGTCAAGGCTGGGCGCCGGCCAAGAAAGCAGTGTCCAGCCAAAGTCTATGACATCAATTGCCACATGCGGGCGTGCGTTATCCTGCTGGAATGTGGTCCCCGGCAGGGCCTGCACTAAAGTTACAACTACCAAAACATTGTCGATGTACATTTGACTGGTCACATGTCCGTCAACACGTAGGACATGCACGGGCACGGAATCCGATGGCACTCCACACCATTACACCCCGTGTTCGACCGACGTGGCGATACAAAACGTAGGCGTCGCCGAGCATAGATCAACGGTACTGCCAGCTACGGATGCGGCCATCATGATGCTGCAGACAGAAGCGAGATCCGTCTGAAAAGACGATGTTCTGCCATACAGCAGTGGTTACATTGAGTCGGCCCCGATAGTTTTTTTTTACTTCGAGACAAGTCCACTCAACCTCAAATTTCCTAGTTCCACTGTGCATAACAAAGTGTTGTGTAGTGTTAGCTTTGAAGTTGTCACACTTTTTTATCATAAATTATTTTGAATAACATTTTACAAGCTTCTCTTGCTTAAAGGCCTTAAAAGAAATAAAAAAGGCTGTTCTAATTTACTAGCAAAAACAATACACGAGTCATAAAGTCATGAGGAGTTTCTCTCCTACTCTCTTTGCCGTGTGTGTGTGCGTGTGCGTTTTCCTCTCCTCCAACTCGCTCTCGATCCATTAACTTATCCTCTTGTCTCGAAAGTTGTAAACACACATCGAGTCTCCTAGCTAACACGCAATTTAACATCACGGGAGCAGTAAATACATCCGCTAAGTCACTCGGTGTATAGGTTTCCCCTCTAATTAAATGATAAGCAAAACTTCTGGGTTTATTATATAGTCATGAAGAGAATAGTAAAAGACATGTTCTTTTCATCCAGATATTAACTTTGAAGCCAGTAATATTTGATGTTATTACCTCAAACGGATGCGTATAGCTGCTGCTGTAACATAACTGGCTTCATTGTTAGCAGGTTGAAAACAATATCTTATCCTGAGTAGTGTTTACACAATACTATACCTAAAACGGAAGAGGGTTCTAAGAAGTTACGAACTTTTCGATTATAACTGAAAAACAAGGATTATCTTACGCGTATTACGATGTTCTGCCGGCAGTGAAGGTTTTCTTTGAAATTTCTTGTTCTTTGTATGTTTTGATCTTTCAGATTTCTTTTGTTTCTAGTGGTGGTTTTGTTTCCTATAGTCGGTAACACCAGAGGCGGACTGGCCCGACTGGGAACCCGGGAATTCCCAGGTGTACCCTGCCGGCCCTTTTATCTTGAATGCGTAATGTTACCCAATGAAGAAAACCACTTAATTCAGTTTTGCAACTACTGGTAGAGATAAGGTCTTTTCCGGTCTTCGAAAAGTAATACTTTTGTCACACAAGTATAGACATATTATGACCAACATTAAGGTTGTGCTGAAGTTTTAATCCAGTAAGCGTGCTGTAGGGCCTCAAGAAGGGATTGCCAACATAAAGTTTAATAGTAAGTGTACATTGCTTTAACACATTCATATTATCTTAAGGCACTATATTCACTTAGTAGTAGACTTTGTATTTTGAGTCCTGATCAGTAGCTATTCCAAAGGCCTTTGCAAATTCTTTTTCGGGGCTCACTACCATGAAGAGTATTGCAGACTCTTGAAAGGTGCTTTTGGGGCCCACGCGCCGCAGCGCCCATTACCAAGATGGCCCTTTAATTACTATTTGGTGCGCTCTTTGGTTTCCCGGACTTTCACAGTACATAACTAACTAAAACCCAGAGAGACACCATATTCTTACATTGTCTATTTCCCGATATTAACAAACCAAAAATCAACCATCAGTCTGGCACGCTTGTAAAAAAAAAAAGTTACCAGAGTCGGTGTATATTTCTGCACAGTTGCAACATCTCTCGCTGCTACTAAGCAGTCTACATGGCTGCTTATCGAACGTGACAAAGAAACTCTCAATCTGAAAGTTTGCAAGCTTCGGACAGGAGTATTAATGGTGAATTCCGAAAATGTAGTTTTTTTTTTTTTTTGTATTAGAATGGACCCTGGCAACACTTTTGGTGGGAGTAACATTGGGGCAAGACTACTATAGTCTTGACATTAGGGGATGTGTTTTACCTCTGTCTACCTCACTATGCCACTTTTAACGAGAAAGAACGATCTCGAAAATGTCCCAAACAATTGACAACTTCATTACACTCAGCAACCCTGAAATTTAAAGTGATAGTTCTGAATGTTAGTCGTCCATTACGTGGAAATAGTGAAAGGGGAGAGAACTGGGTGCCCATTTTCCCCAGGGTTGCTGGGTGTAATGAAGTAGTCATATTTTTGTGGACACTTTTGACACTCGTTCTTTTTCGTTGAAAATATCATAATGAGGTAGACACAAGTAAAACACATCTCCTAATTTAACTCCCCCAAAAAAGCGTTGCCAGAGTTCATTCTAATATTTTAAAAAATCGTTTGGAATACATCACTAATATTCTATGAGTCACCGTGGCTCAAGCGGTAGCGCGTCTGACTATGAATAGGGCGGCCCGAGTTCAAATCCGGGACAGGTCACTGGAGACTTTTCTCGCGGTGTTCCCATGCCTGGCACTCTGAGCTGCACTCAGTCTCCTATCAAATAGAGTACTAGAGTGTCCTTGGTATTCCTGGGCACCTTGGGAATGTAAAGGCGGTCGATCGTGGGACTGATCACCCCACTTCATTTCGTGTCGTAGCTCGAGAATATGTTGAGCGTTCCCTCTGCATCCCCCATGCACCGTTCACGGCGCGTGCGCATCGCCGTTTTTACATTCTTTTCTTTAGTTCACAATGGTTCGTGTTGTCCTCAAATCCTGCAACGTTAATTTGACTCATTTCTCGATGTCATTGAATGATTGAATTTTGCATAGCGACGCAAGTCGGATCACAATACAATATTCTGTTGTTACTTTCTAATATTTATATATTTTTTAAAAACATATTTTAATATTTTCTTTTTAATGCGGACTTTTTTATTCTAAAATAAATACTAGCCTGGAACACTGTTGAGTTCTGACTGGTTGCAGAACACGTTAGGATTTGGGTCACAAAACTTTATTTCGAGAAAAGTATCCGAACATCGAAATAACTCGAAAAAAGAAATAATAAAATAGACATTTTAAAGACACTTTTCTTACACAATTCGCATTAAAAAGTAAAAAAGAAAAAAAGATAATGTGTATGCATTACTAAAAAGAAAAGCATGGGGCGCGCCAATTTAATGATGTATAAAGTGACTGCATATGAGAGGGCGCCCTATGCTTTTCCTTTTATTTTAAGTCATGCATAAACAAAATTAGTTTTTTTTAGTACGAATTGTTTGTAAGAAAAGTATGTCTTTAAAAAGTGTTTTATCACTAATATTCCTGTACGAAGCTTGCAAGCCTTCAGATTGGGAGTTTGTTTGTCACGTTCGATAAGCAGCAATACAGGTTGCCTAGTAGCAGGGAGAAATGTTGCAACTAGTTACATAAAAAAGGTTTTATTCAGAAATATATACAGTGTGTAAAAAAATATATCTGACTTAAGCAAGATTTTCTTACAACCGTGCCCGACTGATGTTGACTTTCTTGTTTGTTAATATCTGTAAAATTTCGCAATATACAGGGCTATATTTCATGCAAAAATATTCTCTATGTGTTTTAGAGTGTGGGTTGCGTAACTTTTCAGACATCTGGTATTTGTGTATGCTTTGTTCTAGTTTACTCTCTCAGCTGATATATGCAACCACCGTTTAAATGTATGGCTTTATCATTAGTCAAAAATCTCTGCGCTACTCCAATAGTAACTTAAGTGGCGGAAATTGATATTTTTTTCTTTTAGTTCAAGCATTTAAAGATGTACAGACTTTTCTTTGCGATAAAATTTAGGAAAGGATCATTAGTTCGTTGGAGCAGAAACTTCAACCAAATCCATTTTAATTTATTTTAATAGCTGCTCATTGCAATGAAGGTTCGGAGACTTTTTACTGTTATAAATTTATCTTTACATTGTAACTGTCATCATGAATTTAGAAATCGTGATCAGTACAATGTTAAGGATCCTATTTTCAGCGTCAAGCCTGCATTGGATAGGGTTCTGTCTGCTTTAAGCATGAAAGAGAAATACTCGACCTCATAAAGAAGCGAAAATAACGCTCATTTAAAGGATTATCAAGAGGTTTTCTTCAGACGCAGTAAAGTTCCCATGATTCATTTGGAATCGAAATGGGTTCGGCTGGCATAGAAACGCCGCGCCGCTTCTATTGCCCCCACACTGGGCGCCAAATGCATTTTTTTCACATACTTTGTTTATAGTATCGTGTGTGTTTGTGTGTATATATATGTAGTTGTTTTAAAGATATATATATTCTTGCATATACGCGTAACATGATACAGATTCTTATGAGATTGTGGAGTGTAAATATTTGTTTAAGCCACAATCCTTATTTTTCACTGTAAACAACATCATTAAAGCCATAATCCTTATTGTTACAATATTATTTATATTGTAAACAATATTATTAGAGTTACAATTCTCATTTTTTTACAATAATAATGTTATTAAATCCATGATCCTTAATTTCCATAGTAAACAATAATATTATTAAAGCCATAATTGTAATTTTTCACAGTAAACAATATTATTAAAGCCATAATCCAAATTTTTCACAGTAGGCAATAATATTAAAATAACCATAATTCTCATTTTTCACGGCAAACAATAATATTTTTAAAGCCAAAATTCTTATATTTCACAGCAAACGAAAGTATTGTTAATATCATGGCTGAGCTCTTTGGGATATTCTTATATGTCACCTTTGATCTCCGAAAGTGACAACTTTATGACAAATTTGGCATAGTGGTAATAGTTTTAAGCAGACCCCAATGAGGGTGTCACTACCAATTTCTCAAGCATTTACCCCCAAGTTTAACATTGTTATAGTTTAAAATCGATAGAAACCTGTCAAACTCTACTTATAACCCTACAAATTCGACTTTACACACTCCCAAACTGAAAATCCTGATTGAACCTCTGGTTTTAGGATATGTTAATCGGAGACCACATTTTAGATGCACTCTTAAACAAACTGTATTAGAAATTTAAGATCTGTTGTGTCTTTGAGTTCACTTTTCATCTTTCATTTTTTAATATAGTGAAGTTCAATTCGCTTCGCTGAACGTTCGTAGCCAAATGCCTTCTATACACTACTAACATCTTAACCAAGATAATTTTAGTAATGTAAACGGTAGTTACCGTTAAAGCAGGTTTCAAATTTAACTACCGTCAACTCACGACTGTTATCTTCTTACGTTAGTTGTCTGAACGCAAGATGGCCGTTAAGCGCAGCCCACTTGGTGAGTTTATCTCTTTCTGTATCGAAATATATAGCATCCTACTGGCGGTTATCACTTTTAAAGTATAAAAGAATTATGGCAGAACTAATCTACAAAATGTTACGCTAGAATCAATTCATTTGTGTTAAGTATTTTATAATTTAAACCTGTACCGTGTAATGAGCATCGCCCAAGGCGCCGCACTTGATTGGTTAGCAGATAACAACAGAGCTTTCTACCACATTTGTTAGCCGAAAACAAGGTTTTTGATTGGAGTAAGTGGACTAACTGGGCGGGACTAAGCTATGACGTCTTGGTGTTCTTCGCGATATCATATATACTTTATTAGAACATTCTCGATTCTTATAGCGGAATTCTGCTCGATTGGAGCAGAAAAAGGGAGACCACTTTTTAGAGTGAATTTTCATCGGACAAAAGATGATAAATTTCCGCTCGAAAAGATGGGATTATGTGTTTTCGATGGGAACTTAGACATAATATTTTAAAGTGAATTACCATCTATTGAAATAAAGTTTTCATTTTTAAACACGAAAATGAAGCAGTAAAATGTTGAAAATGTAAAAAGATACAAAAGGAAACATTTATTAATAAGTAAGGAAGAAAAGTAATGCTCTTTTGGATGAAAAAAAGAAAAAAAAAAAAAAAAATAGGGGAGATTTGAAACCGGTACCTTCCGGCTAGCTATCCAACGACATAACTCGTCAGTCAAACGTCCAACTGCAAGAATATGCCTTCGAAATGGTTTCTTTTGTATCGTCAGGCACTTGAGAACAATGACCAAAGATTTCTTGTACATATCTTACTTCTAATGTCTTCTGATATATTTTTCTCACAGAAAAGTTTTCAAGTTTTCTGTTGTCATTTGAAACTAAACACAAAGCGATAAATTTCATAGTATAGTTTTTTGTATTTCGATAACTTTTGCAGTAACAAATGACGAAGAACCACGTTGACTAGTAGTCATGATACATTGCGAATCACTCTAAATAGATGAGAAATAAAGCACTCTAAAAAGATGAGAAATTGCTCTTTCAAGTTTGAAGAATAAATTATATCCAAATACATTGGATTTTCATCTAGAAAGAACACATTTTCGATCCAAAGCGAGAGTGTTTCGTTGGAAACCAGTCGTTTCGATTGAATATTCTCTTCTAAAATAGAGTCGCCCTCTTTCCGCTCTACAAAGAGTGAATATTCCGCTCTTTTGATTTAGGGTGTAGATAGCAATAATCATTCTCTCAATTCCTTTGATACCAGCCTGTCAGCCTGGTCAAACTAGGAGTGAAATAGTTTTTTTTTTAATAGACTAACATCTTCGTCATTACAAACTGCTGATAACATTTTCGTTGCTAG
Organism: Lepisma saccharinum; assembly: GCA_022664845.1. Classification (NCBI taxonomy): domain Eukaryota; kingdom Metazoa; phylum Arthropoda; class Insecta; order Zygentoma; family Lepismatidae; genus Lepisma; species Lepisma saccharinum. The sequence continues at coordinate 27,306 of JAGDQP010023353.1, forward strand.
ATCTTCTAGTATACTACAGTAGCGGACCTTGGATTTGCACACAAGATCAAAATCTGCTTTCAGCCACATCCTATACAGGACTTCAGGGGCTTTTTCAGCTTCAGCAAGCAAATATAAGGATTTTTTCTTGACAAAGGTCCAAGGAACAGTTTTCTCGAAAGGGTGTTCGTTGAGGAATGTTAATTGTTAGGTCTGTGAAAGGTTAAGACTAGAACTGCCCGTTCGGCCTATATAATATACAGCTAAACAAAGTAAACTACGGGTGTTTTAGTAGTTGCTAGTTACAGTAGACCTTAGATAAGAAGAAAAAGGCGGGAGCGGGTGGGTCTAGTAAAACGTAAATGATCTTAGTGCCAAACAGAAGTGCGCTGATAGAGGAATAATCATGTTTTAATTAAATTTAACTATATAAATATTAATTGTTTCGGAGCACCTGAGCTGTAGAATTTCCGACAGCTGGAAGCCAAATGCGATGCCAACGCTCTCCCAACTGCTTGGTACCGCTCTGTGAACTTCAATGGAGTTTCACAAAACATGATAAAGTCAGTGGTGGGGATGTAGACCTGTAGACCTCCGTCATTGTGTAGGAAAGCCAAAGTTTCAGGACATCGAGGGAATTGGGCACTCCATAATCTGGAGGCATTGTTATAGATGCAGTTGCATCCTGGAAAGGTGAGGTCTTTTGGAGAGTGTAACTCACAGATCAAAGGCTGAGGTACCTGGCTATTTGTAAACAACGCTCGCTTATTAATGAACATGCATGGACTTCTTTGCGGAGTGAAAGAAACAGGTCAACTCTTGGGGTAACTCTGATGTACCCAAATACTGTCTTCGCCCGCTGATAACTGATATTTACAAAACTCTAGCCTATCAACGACAATATGTCAATAAACTCCGATAGCGCATGATTCCCAAAATTAGGTGAACTCCTTACCCAACACAAGTTAAAAAACCACTCATCTACGCTGGAAGGATGGAGAGTTCAGATGTTGAAGTGTTCATCGGAATTAATAGTCACTTTCGAATCAAAGCAGGCACAATTTCACTAAAAGCCTAGAAGTCATCATTGCCAGAATGTCTTGTTGCTTGGACACAATTCGTTAAAAGTGGTTTTATGTTCTTAGACGTCATATAACTGGCCAAGGGGCCTTGTTCAAACTCGCTGCTAAAGAATTACACTTTCAGGATATCAGAAATGTTTTGATTAAATCCGAAGTTGTATGTAATCAAACTTGAAAGACGCGAAATTTCAGAATTCGAATCGGTACTAGAAACTGAGTTCGAACGGAGAAAGACTGTCACTTTTGAACAAGATTGCGAGTTACAGACTAGATTGAAATTTAAGTAACACTCGAGGGCGATAGGAAGAGGAACAAAACTTTTATAGGTAATATCGATTTAGTCAAATTATGTGCAATAGATGATGAAATCAGGGTAAGTGAACTTCGATGGAAACGAAGGAAGGAAGGGATTCTTAGTGCAAGATTATTTGTTAATTTGAAAAATCTGGATCAGGTACGTTCAATCGATGTAATTCAAAGATGAGCGGATGCCGGGATTCAAAAGACATCAAAACTCTATGGTTGGCGGCGAATAGACGTGGGATGGCAGTGATACCAATATTCTCCAGACGGATGCAGGTGTTTGCAATCTCATGAAACAAAACTCTGTAAACGGGATTGAATACAGATTTATAGACGGAAGTTGTTAGGCTACCAACTTAGACAAAAAAACAAGTGTGTGTGCTGAATCACCCACTCCCTATTCTCCAGATATGTTCCCCTGTGACTATTTTCTGTTTCCTAAACTAAAGTTACCATTGAAAGGACGACTTTTTGACAATGTTGAAGACATCCAAGTAGCTGTGACAACGGCATTACGGAACATACCACAACCAGAGGTCGTTCTACTTCTTGCGTGATCGTGCCACTCGCTATATTGAAGCAGGAGGGATGTACTTTGAATAATAAACAGGT
>JAGDQP010023354.1:5037-29280 GCA_022664845.1 Lepisma saccharinum
CTTGTCATAATGTGAAGGTGGGAGGGGAAGAAGGACGGGAGGGAAGGCAAAGAGAGTGGAACGCTGGAAATCAAGGGTCCAGGGCGCCTAGACGCCTAAATGCGGCCTTAGATAGGCTAGGTTTGAGTATCCACGTCCAGTTATTAATGTAGTCCTATTGGCTTCGAAAATGTTCTTAAATTCACCTATAGGTGTCACTGACATCAATAATTTATTTTCTTGACTTCTTCTTTTTTTTTTTTGTAAAATGATACTCTGTTATGATAGTTCACGATAGTTTAAATATACCACTACGTGAATTATTGAATCACGTATAAGCTTTGAATGTACTGTTTGTTTAAAAGAAATAAACTAGTGAGCCCAGAGACACCTATGGGTGAATTTAAGAACTTTTTTCGAAGCCAGAAAGAAATTCGCAGAATTAGACCATTCCTTTGTTATATCTTTTCTGTGCTAATACATAGTAACAGCAAAAGGTGCAAAAGAAAGGATTAACATGAAGGAATTGTAAATTTATGAAAACTGAAACAATAGATATAACAACTGATTCCAGTTTACGTTATTTGTGTATATAGTGTTCATTGATCGCTCTTGTGTTTTCCTGGGATTTTTCTTTTAAACAAAACATTGTTAAGTACACCGATTATAAGATAATAATCTCGGACGACAATATTAGTGAACAAAAGTACTGAATACAATGGAAAGATAAGTATTGGGAAGGGAGGGGGGTCTTTTCTGGAAGGAATCTTTTGAAACTTACCAAAATTGGCGGTATTAGCTAACTGAAGGGAGCGAACAAGCTGTCATCACCAGTATTGTGGGTTTTGTTGGTTACTAAGTTAAAAGATATAGAGAAAGTGAATCCACAAATGTTATAACGAGTTAATTCGTTTTATGTGTTCCCGAGTACTGAATAATGTGTTTACCAAAAGAAATCGTATTTATTCAACTGAAAATTTTCTATTTGCCGGAAAGAGAGAGAGAGAGAGAGAGAGAGAGAGAGTGAGAAGATAGGATAATGTGTAAATGAATATGTTCGTGTTCTAGTACAAAGATCCCCTAGTACTACTATACATGCACACACTCACTCTCTCTCTCTCTCTCCTCACTCACACACACACACACAGATAGCTCTTCCTATTACACCCTTCTGTGATTGGCCCAGATTAGAGCTGTCGAGATGAAACCTCATATCTTTGGGGATTTAGTACGGAACCATGTTTCCACACAAATCATGGTAAACCCACATACATAACATTTATATTGTCTAACTAAAAGCTGTGTGGAATAATCGTATGTAAAATTAACAGCTAAAAGTGTTCCTTGCATTTTAAAATTTGTATTCATATATATTTTAAATTACATTTTGTTATTCTAATGCGGCGCTATTATTCACCAAATTAAAAAGACTATAAGCTGTGAGGAATGAGTTGATTCATAGAAAAAATGCAGTGTTTGTAACTGACAAGTTTGTATCTTGAACTGGGTTAGAGCATTTCTGGGACCCAGCCCTCGTGGTCCAGTTGGGAACGTCGCGGGCCTTCGATAGGCCTAAATGTCATAAATATACACAATAGTTCTTTTTTTGTGTGATCTCTAGTGAGTTTAGTAGCCCGGGACTACTTCGATAAAAAAAAAAAAACTTTTTCTATCCGAAGGTAAGAAACAATTGAATATCATTATGCGTTGCGCGCTTTATTCTCCTCAAACGGTTAGTTTCGTTGACATGGTGACGATTGTGAGAAAATCTCGCAAAGTATGACACTATTTAGTTTTATTTCCTATTATATACAGGGTGTTACTAAAATGCACGGCAAATATGTAAGAGATGATCTCAGTAAATCAGAAACGACACATTGAATAAAAATTTCATTTGTGGAAATTTGTTTTTAACAACATGGTGGATATAAGGAGGGATAATACGATATCACCGGGTTTGCTCTTTTGAAGATAAGCCTCCTCACATGGAATTGAATAGTCGAGTTTGAGTAGGAAGCTATGTTGACTTCTAAAACTGAAAGCAAGCGGCTGTAGCTCAGTTGGGCGTTGGATTAGGTTCTGGGAACCATCCCAGCAGACGCCCAACCTGTCAGGGCTTTTCCTCAGTAACACCAGGAAAATTTCGGAATGGTACCTACAAAACTAGGCCCTGGCCGACTATCTTCCAACAGTCTCTTCCCTACCATATTCCAGCCTGAACCAGAGATGCCCAAAGGCTATACATAAATAAGATTTAATTCAATTTAAAAACTGAACTCCAGTCTTTAGGCTACTGTTATCGTTATTTGAACAAATATGTTGAAAAGATTGAACTGAAATTTTTCGCTTCTGGGTAAACTAATCTCATGCCTTAATTCTACATACAAAACAATGACTGTTGAATGTTATGTACACAAAATTAATATTTTCTGATTCTTTCTTTTTTTCGCAGAGCGAGACCAAGCGTATTAGCTGATATTAAGGACAAACTTCTGAGGCTATTGCTTACCCAATCTCATGCTCTATTATCGTCTACAGGGTGTCCGTTAGATGACGTAAGTATTAAGATTCTTTAATCAAATACATATTTCTTTGTTCATTGTATCAGAGAGACTCTGACGTCATTAAACATAATTAAACCTCACAGCCACTACACTAGGTAAATCAGACAGACGGCCCTTGATTCGATCAGAGGATGCAATTGTGATATGCGTTGCTGTGAGGTTTTTCTAAGGGTGTTCGGGTAATAAAAAAAAAAAAAAAAAAAAATCATGTGGAGCGGAACCGGGACGGGAAGAAAAATATTCCCGAAAGTCGAGAAATTTTCGGGACGGGAAACTATTGGGAACTGCCGAAAATTGGTACCGCCGTTCCTGAATGACGAGACCGGGCCGTTTTTTTTTTGTTTTTTTTTTTCGATTCTCTTCCAGATATTTCAAACACCCGCAAACCTGTATCGATGATTTTGGTAAGAACACGAAGATAGTTAAAGTAGTTTATCATAGCAAGAAGTAAAGAATCGTTTCTGAATATATGATTAAGAAATATTGAAGATATTATATAATCTTGGATATAAAATCTGTAAAAGACAACAGTGTAAACAGAGAAGCATTTGAGATATTTGTTCCCTAAATAAATACACGCAAGGAGCGATTTTTTTTTTTAAAAAAAAAAGATCTTTTTAGCTTGGTTACTTATATGACTCTGTGAATACAAATTTATTAAAAGCACCCTTGCAAAGTTAATAGCTTGTTAAATAGGAGGTGAACCGAAGCCATTAACTAATAAAATGATCCATAAATAGAAATTATTTCGCTATAGTCTTTGATGCAACTAGCTCGAAGTTCGATTTTCGGTAGGACTTGTGTCGTTTTTTAACGATACCTCAAGGAAGAAATTTTTAATCAATTTCGCCTGGGAAAACTGACAGAAGACAATGTGCTGATCCCACATTATCCAAATGAAAGCCATCTGGCAGGCCCTGACTCTTGATAGGCTGTACTCCTTCAGGTTTGATAGAATGATTGAGGAAGATTGAATGACTGACAGCCAAGGTTTCCGCCAGGATTTCCATTTGGGGGTGGTGGTGTAAAGTCAAAATTGGGAGGGTGTAAGTGAAGTTTTGTATGATTTCTATCGGTTTTTCATAGCAAAAATTTTGAAGTTGGGGGAGGGGATGTTGTTGTCGAGAATTTGGGGGTAAACACCCCCCACAGAGTGGTATGGCGGAATCACTACTGACAGCCTTTAGACAATTTCATTCTTCGTTGTTCGTTCTCTAAACGACTGTTCTTTGAACTCAAACTAAGCTATGTGATGGCTTATATCCTTGTTTTTAAAGAAAATAGTTTATGCGAATTTTGAAATTGATGTTCTTAATTACCTTTTTTGGGTCAGGCCGGGATGCGTTAGGTAGAAGATGGAGAAGCTATCGGCCATAGCCTTACTTATTCCGATATTCACTTGTGAAATTGATGGAAACCGTGGAAAACAGTAAGGATGGTCGGCTGAGAGGTTCGAACCTACGTATCTACACATTGCCGATCTGAAGTCCTCGACGTTACCGCCTGGACCACGAGTCCTGGGTATATCATGAAAACTGGAGTGATGATCCGACCACTTTCTGGCTATTCAGATAATCATTCAAACGCATATCTTTATACAAGAATTCTACTTATATTAAATAAATAAACTCGCTTTCTCTTCCGGTTCTCATATTCAGGTGTACAAACACGCCCCCCCCCCCCTCCCACTGTTTCAGCAGGTTTCTAGTGAACAAATGCCTTTCGGGAGATCCCCGTTCATTCGGGATTCCGATTCATTAATTCCCGAAAATCAGTACCGACCTTGCCGAAATTCGAGACCAGTACAGGATTTTTCCCCCCGATTCTCTTCCCGAAATTTCGGGTACACGGACACCCCCAGGTTTTCTCAAAAGAGACAAAGTAACTCAATAAAATTTGAGTTTATGCATACAATATTTAGGGAAAGGAATATTTTCGTTTGATCTGTAATTTTTAATCTTTCTTTCTTGGAGTAGGTTAGTTTTAAATTTGGAAAGGACTCTTAGTAAAGTCTTCAGAATTGCATCATCAAAATCATGTGAAAATATGGAGCAGCACCGAAAGAGTTCCGTTCGATTAAGTGGACCACCAGATAAGAGGGCTCCGAGTGCTATAAAAACGGTCTTGAAATTCTGCCTGCGCTGATCGTCTTGCTTCGTTCCTTCAAAACTCACATGAGAAGTTCTCGTCCCTCCATTGGTGCTCATCGAGTTACGTCATCTCTCCTACTTGTGACATAATGGTGGACCTTAAAGGCCTGAACAATCCATCTGTGTTAGAAAAACAGTCAAGTTTAGTCTGTACTGTACTGTCCTGTAAACAAGGGGTCGTGGGTTTTATACGTGATAGGGACACAAATGGTTCGAGTCCACTTTAAACTATAGATTCTGTATTTAAAACATCTTCATCCGATTGAAGGCAGTGATAAATTATCATCGGTTCACGTTGTTTATATTTCTTAGGACCATAAACTTGCCTGCGGGCAGAACACATCATCATCACCATTATTTAATTACATTAATAGCTATTTCAAAAATTGCGTTCAACCATACTACCAGAGCAGTTTTATTTTTATTCTCGTGTTCAACTATTAATTAGATTTTTAAGTTATTCCAATAGTGTAAAATTGCGAAACTTTGAATTACGAATTTAAAATAATCTTTACTGATATATAAAGAATACATTACTTTCAATAAATCTTCCCGAAGATATCTTTTACTATTCCTGCATCAATTTTAAGTTTCAAACAATATGAACGAGAAAGCAAGAAGATCCGCCTGATACGCTATAAATCACAAGTGCCATCTATCGTGCAGTAGGGGGATTAGAAACAAATTCAAATTCTTTTTTTTTCTTCTTCAGCAATCTAATAAATTTTCTCTTTTATACCTGTCAGCGAGAAAGCTAGTGATCCGAAATTTCAAGCACGCTTTTCACCTATCTTAATCTTTGTTTCTTAATTCCTCGGTCTCCTTTTGCACAAGCGATTTACATTTTTTTTTTCGTTTTCGTTTTTTACTTTTAAGGTGTATATATATAAGTTTTGTCCCCCCCCCCCTCTCTAGATGTGATTTTCTTCTTCATAGAGAGAGAGAGAGGGAACATCAGTAAGAAAAAGAACTGTAGCGAAAATTCTTCCAAGTTCAAATTATTCAATCGGATCATACCGAAGTCTTGAGTCGGATCAGAAGACACCCAACAGGCCTGAATATTAAGCAGCAACCCTTGGCCTGGATTTTATATTTTCCCCTCCCCGCCCTGTTCGCGCATTCTGTCGAACTGAATATTAGTAACCCACCCACCTTCCCCATTTTTCTTTTTGGAAAATACTTATTTCTTTTCTTTTTTTTTTATCTTAGTTATAACCTCTTCCTCTTCTTCTAGTCTGAGGGCGTATTCTTCGTGAACCAGAAGGGATCTTTTGCATATTAATCCTGCTATTTAAGCCCATTAAAACGTAAGCCTAGCAGACAGTGAGAGAGAGTCTATAACTTCGGCTCACTCTTTTGTATCTATGGAAGTTTTGTACACACACAATGCCTTTTCCTTTAGCAGCAGCTAAAGAAAGAAAAGTTTCAGAGAGAGAGGAGGTTAAAATTCAGAGAACAAGGGGGCGTGGATGTCATGAGAAGGGGTGAGAGTAAATGATGTAAAGATCTCATCCCCTCCAGCAGCTCCTGTAGAGCGAGAGAGATCTTTCCGTTTCTCTCTGCGCTGCTTTTATTCTTTCCCTCCAAACCCAGCCTAACTTTATACTCCTTCGTTTGGCTAACATAAAGAATGAAGCATCACCAAGTAAGCTTTGATCTTATTAATACCTATGAAATAATGCCTTCATAATCTTATTAAAGCGAGGTTAGATCCAATCCCAGGCAATATCTTCTTGTGTATTAGCTTCCCAAGGCATGTTGTGTCTCGACTAGTGAACAAACCTTCCTTCTACTACTACTACAACTACATCTATATTTTGTACTCTAACATTTCACATTGTCGTCGCTGTTTCCACCAACACATATACATACACACACACACACGCATATTCTCCTCCCTGACTCTTCTCATCTTCTTCTCCATCCCTTGTACAGAAGAAGGAATTGTTCCCCAAAAAGCTTAACTTAGTGAGTGTCTCATATTTCCGGTCGATTGAAATTCAGTCGGTTTGTTTCTAAGGATTAACGAATCACAAAAGAAGAATTTAGGAAAATGTTTCTCTCTCTCTCTCTTTCTGTCTTTCTTTTTCTGTTTTGATATTCCTCTTTTTAATAATAGAGAGCGTGTATAAGTCGCAGTGGCGGCGCGTCGAGAGGCGGAAGAGAGGGAGCTCTAGACCTTTACCTGTCTTTTGCTGATCTTCTTCCACACCCCCACCGATCTCTTCATACACTTTTTGTGCTAATAAATGATTTCTTCTTTATTCTCTTTCTTTCTCTATATCCATTTTCATCTCTGTCTCTTCTACTGCTTTACAGAGAACGGAGATGAAGGAAGGCTACCCGCAATATTATCAAGTTTATTATTATTTATTTTTTTCGCTTACGAAAAGCAATGTTACTAATTCTAATTTATTAGCGCAAGAGAAAACAATTATAAATAGTAACTCTTGAAGTGTTGTTCTAAAAAAGATATAAAAACAAGACATAGAACTTCTACAAGAAATTAAATTGTCTTGAAAAGAAAAAAAAACAAAAATAATGATCAGCACAATTAAGAAAATTAATACAACTTTGCACGCGTTACATATATCACGCAGTATTCATGAACGGTTGTAGAACATAAGTTTTCTTAAATATTATATTCATGATTATTATTATTTGCTAATTAGTGCATTTTTGAACGTGATTTACTTTTTCTTCTCCTCCTCCTCCTACTTCCACCACTATTACCACAACTACAACTACTACTACTACTACTTCAACTATCATATATATATGTGTGTGTGTGTTCCAGATAACTCTGGAACGCCTGGAGCAATTTCATCCAAACTTGGTACACTTATCCCTTACAACCTGGAAAGAAATAATGTGGGGATAAGACACCCCTAGCCTCACTTGGGGATGGGAAGTGGGTGACGTAAAATCAGTTAATATAACAGGATTATCATAGATATCCTTACATGCTATGCAACCCACACCACAATGTAGGTTGCCCGGGTTGACTACCTCCAAGTGGACAGATTTGGCATGACTTATCAATTCATTGGCAATACAATACAACGGCTATCTTGTTAGTTTTCCGATTCGAGACCCCGTACGGGATGACGGGGCGCAAAACCTCTGGATCCCGCTCCAACAGGCGGGAACTCAGCTTGTAACAATATAAAAGAATACTGTTATTTTGAAATTTTGAAAAAAAAAAGAAAAAATGCAACTATGCTTTTTCTACATATCAGTTAATAATAATTTGTTATTCTTATTTAATTATTGTTTTTCTTTAAATAGGACAGCCCCATTGTAATTAAATAATTAAAACTTGTTTATTTATATTCGTTGCGTGGGCATACGAGAGTTACAAGAAGTTCCTATTTTCATCACCAGGTAGCAGCATATGTTAAAGTCACCCGATCAAAGTCTCCCTACCGTTGTATTTATTACCTATTTACGACCTGAGCATCTATGGTTCTGGAGGCCGGGATCGGGTAGGGGAAAGGATGTAGGAAGGAATCGTCGAGGGTCTAAGTTGAAAATACCACCCCGACATTTGCCTGGTATTACTGAGGAGAAACCCTGTAAAAAAAAAAAAAAAACTTGATCAGGATAGTCAACCGCTTGTATTGAACCCAGGAGAACGTCCCGAGTACGAAGTCAACGTTTTACTAACTGAAGTACGGTCGCTGGGTAGAGTATATGCTGCACGATCAGCGTCTTTCCAGATTATATCAAAGAATACTAAACGAATTTCATTACTTTAAAATAATGTCATTTTATTAAAACTGTTATATTTCAAATATTCTATTAAAAATCTTTATATGAGAATAAAATGATTGAATAATTCAGAAAGTGATGTTAATAATACCCTATGTATATATATATACTGCAATACGATATCCACCATGAGTTCCTCTTAGACACATTCTTCTCACGTTATTGTACATACATGATGATATTTAATTGAACGTGTATTCTTCTAGTGTTTGAGGTTGAGAACGCCCTTGCGAGGGCTACCCACACAAGGATAAACACCTTTGTTTTCGTGTGTACTCCGAACCAATTAGGATCCCACCGGGGATCGAAACCTTGACCTATTGATTACAAGATGACGGGCTTATCCTCTCATCTACCAGGGACACTGATATTCTTTTCATACATGTTCGAATAGCAGCGTTCCTGCCGCTTTTTTATGTATTAAAACAAGAGTTTGTTACACTACATCGCCCATGTTTTATTATAAGACAATATGCCGCGATGTTTTTGTCTTCTCCCCCCTCGCCCTCTTTTTCTCTATGGCTATGAAACGAAGTTAACATGAGATTTTCGTGGTAGATGAAAAGCATAGGTAAGGGGTGAGGTGAATCAAGATTTCGCACCCCCCTTCTATCCATTCCCCCCTCCTTGATCAACCCTTCCCGCTCTTTGTTGCAAGTCATTAGACAGAGCACAGAAAGAAAATAAAAGACTTGTGTAATGCAATGAAATGCTTTTTCATATAAAGATAGGTGCGGGAAGAGTGTTTTATCCCCGGCCTTTTAATTCCAAGATTAAACTCTCATTGGCATAAGTGGAGGGATGAGACTCTTCGTTTTTCTTATTCCGTTTTACCCCTTGTGGACCAGACTAGAGTAAGGCACTAATCCACCACCGCTTCCAGTTATAATTCTCAGAAATTTCGTTTCCAATTCATTAAGTTGGTAGGATAGCCTTCATCCCTTCCTATCTCTTTCCCTCGCCCCCCCCCTCCCCGTTCTTGTTTCATTTTGTCTGATGAGTAATCTGGGAAATGAAGTTATGTGTGTGTGCATTATGCTTTCCAAGATTGTAAAAGAGCTTGTCTCTCAACACACAACAGATATATTCAGCTACATTCATCCACGTGTGGTCCATCGTTGGTCGAATGATTTCTAGACGATAATCTTGAATGTTTTCACTGTACGAATCCCAAGTCTGCAATAGGTTCACTCTGCCGACCAGTGGCGGTCCATGACAAAAATAATAGGTGAAGTTCTATCAACACATTCCTACTATCCTTGTTTGTTAAGATTAATTCTGGAATTTCTGGGCTTAGACAGGATACTGATAATGCCACTATCTGATCTCAGATGATGTTGACTGACTTTCTGGCCCAATAAATACTTATTAATGCCTATTTAGGTTATTGATAACAAAATAATAAGTGAAGCTGAACTTCACCAACTTCACCTGATGAGCCGCCACTGCTGCCGACCTCGTCTGTGGAATGTAATGCAGTCGGTAAAGCTAATCTGGGTTTGTTCCCAACACTAGCTGACTAACACGTATTCAGAAATAGGTTTTGGAAGGAGTACCACGGCAGTGACGGATCTAGGGGAGTCAAAAGAGGGCAAGCGCCCCGGGCAGCACGTTTAGGGGGCGGCAAACAGCTAAAAATAAAAAAAAAAGCTCCTAGAAAGGAAGTAAAAATCGCCTATTAAATTGAAATTGATCTAAACGTGTTCAAAATTATTTTATGACTCAGTAGTCAAGGAAATAAACAACGATGTCAGTTGCTGCCATCTCTTGCGCTTGCACGTAACTACATCAATAGCATTGTCTTATTGGAAATAGAAAAGGAATCACATCACTTTCACACATTTCGATATACACGCAATAATGTATAAAATGCAAATATATTACATAAAGTACACTTTAACGCGTTGGTATTGAAATTTCCGCACATAAATGTAACAGAATGAACATCAGACCAAATCTTTTAGAAAATCTTTTTTATCCTCACTTCAAAATTCAAATTGAATTACTTATATTGCATTTTTACGTCCTGAAATCTTTAAATATATTTTCGTATCTTTCGTTATCTTATTAATTGTGCTGTTGCTCAGTCAAAGTACAACGCATTTACAATTTGTTGCAACCCTCGTACGCTGGAGAAGGACCTTTACTGGATGGAATTAGGCTTTAATGATTTGTATCTTGCTAGTAATGAGAGACATCATCTTTGTCTTGTAGACAAACGTCTTCAGTAAAACCCCAAAAGGGAAAGATCTCAATGAGTTAACATCAGGTGAACGCGCTGGCATGCCCACGTCCTATTCAGTGTTGGACTAAACAACTGCGAACTTACATATACCGAAGGAGATGGGAGTACTTTTACAAACAGTTATAGCACGTCCTCTTGTTTGTTACCAGCAAAGGAAACGGAATCCACAATTCTGTGTTTCAATACACCACACGATACTTTAACGTTTGATGGTATCACTCCCTCGTGTTTTGTTTGAATTTATTTATGGCCATTAGGTATCTATGGCACAGGCTGGGATAGAGGAAGTGAAAGGCTGCGAGAAAGGAATCTGCCAGGGCCTAAGTTGAAGGTACCATCTCGGCATTTGCCTAGTGTGACTGAAGAAAACCCTGATAAAACCTCAGTCAGGTTGATCGGTCGCTGGTAACAAACGCAGGACCTCCTGAAAGTGAAGCCAACACTCTACCAATTGAGTTATAGCTGATTTCGTGTTTCCATGTAGATTTTTCGAGCGCCAGGTTCAGCGATTATGTTTATTGAGTTTGTCCTAATATATGGAACGTTGAACTATCGTTCAAGCAGATTCCTGAAAGGACTGGTTGTTCTACATCAGTGCAGTGAAACAGGTTTACAGCGAACGCTTGTCGACGTCGTTTATCATCGAGACAATGTTTCTGCGCTAACCGCACTTTATATACGTATTGGTTTAATTTTTTTTACAAAACTTTGTGAAGCATTTTTGGTGGTACTGTATGTTAAGTTCAGGCATGACAACACAGATTGACTTTCCGAGTTCCTTACTAAGCCTGAAGAACATTTACCAACCCTTCACCTGCAATGGACAGTACACCATTAGTCCTCAATTTCAAGACAGTTTCCGTTGCTTTGAAATTCTTCACATGTGGTTCATCAGGTACATTCTTCAGTAAGTTCTATCCAGATGTTTTTTGTAGAATGCTCAATTTAACTTCATATGCTGTTTTTCCCACCGTTATCATTGCATATGACAAAATCTTCCCACACTTGTCTGTCCTCTCTTATCGCTTTTTGTCCTAGGCTCATTTATTCGCGGCAAATGTCTCCTAGAAATATGGACCGTAGCATTTACATCTACAGAGTCACGATACTAAGAGATTACTGTAACGGCGTCATATTTGGACGAACTGGGAGCCCTATTTTTATTCCTATTTCCATTTCTATATCCACTAGTCAATGCTCCTACGGATCGGAGGATTCCTTTTGCACTACACAGAGTGGATTTCACCAATCTTCGTTAAGAATTGACAGATCGTTAAGAAGCTTTAAGATCTTTGAAATACAATACATTCGTTAACTAACAATTCGTTAAATTCTTAACCAAGATTGGTGAAACTCACCAAATATAGCACGTAAATCCTTAGTTATTTTGTTAGTGTACACTTAAATCCAGATTCTATGTTTTAAGTTTTCTCACTTTAGAAACGCTGTAGGTATTGTCTGGCAGAAAATAGACCTTACCATATGCTTACTTTCCGCAATCCCTGTGTCCCGGAAAATCATTTTTAAGTTATAGCAGCTGTTGCAAGGTTATAATAATTTTTATACGTAAAATATCAAAAGCGAACATCGCTATATTTAAAAAAAAAAATCTGTACGGATATCGTAGCTTACGTACATTTTTTTTCGGGGGACCCGATATACGTTTACAACATCATGAAACCGTTACAGAAAATGTCGACTGGAGGAAATTGTTATATACTGTAGATTAACCCTGTTATCATCCAATGGTTATATATGATGCAGCAGATTTGGAGTTCCCAAATGAGATACAAAGTATCCTTGTATTTTGCTGCTCCATTGCAGAAGAAATAGAGGGGAAAAAAAATGAGGCTAACATAATGACGATCAAAGAGAAATATTAAGAAAAGAAGAAAACAGGTTGTAGAGAGTATATATCAAGAAGAAAGAGTGGATGGGGAGGAAAATAAATAAAAGAGACCGTGAGGCTTATAGTGCAGTGGAAGAGCTCATAAATGATCTTCGGATGACACTTTCTCCGAACGCTTTTTCGTTCTTATCTCGAAGCCTTTGGATTCAGAATCTATGACATCCTGATACCACCCAGAAAGCAACACCGCAATGTACTGCGCTGCTACTCCGTCTCTGCCCTAAGAATCATGGGAATGGCAGAGATGATGCAGGTTGTGGCACGGCAAAAGAAGCTGTGTATGTATCTATGCTTATATATACTTTAGCATCAGCTTCTCTATCTCTCTCGCTCTTTGGTGTGCATTTTTTTTTACTGTTCTTCTTCTTTCTTTTTATGATGGGATCGTTAACTCTTTAAAGAGATTTCAGGATCAGCTTCTGTCGTCCTTCTTTTGTATACAGTTCTCAAACAGAACGCTACTAAAAGATTCCTTCCTTTTCTATACATCATTTTTGCTCTATTGTCAGTGTTGCCAGATACATAATTTTTATCATACTTCTTCGTGATGACATTTTCATTGAGCTTTTCTCTCTCTCTCTCTAAACAAGTTGATCTATCAGTTCCATAGGTGTTCCTTTTTCATCAAACCTTGATCAATTTCTCGATCTGTTACGTCCTCACTTTGCTTTGTTCACCCTGATATGTTCATTTTACCCTCTCGCTTCCTTTACCCTCAAAATATCACGTTTCAACTTTTCTCTCACACTCTCCCTCATAATGCAACTTGGTCCTCCTTCATGACGTTGAACGTGATGGCGGCCTTCATAGTTTTGGACACGTATGCCGCGGCGTAGCAGCTGAACCTAATCACCGAGGAAGCAAT
Source organism: Lepisma saccharinum (assembly GCA_022664845.1). Classification (NCBI taxonomy): domain Eukaryota; kingdom Metazoa; phylum Arthropoda; class Insecta; order Zygentoma; family Lepismatidae; genus Lepisma; species Lepisma saccharinum. The sequence goes on from JAGDQP010023354.1 coordinate 18,521, forward strand.
ACAAATAGGAGACGATAACGCCACTGTTATTGGCTGGTGATAACGTAATGGGCCGATTTTTTTCTTCTTCAGATATTGGGGTTCGAGTAGTCATCAGAAGTTGTGCATTGGTATGAAATGAAGCCATGTCAATATATGCGTTTTCAAAATCAACATTTTCTCGGCCTCCCGGGGTCCGGCTAAATATTTTTTGATCCAGCTGTGTTTCGGCGATCAAACATAACATAACATGCTACAACTTTTGCACGGTACTCAAATTCAACTTCCCCAGTAGCACACATATGTGTTTTCAACATTGATTTTAGGTTCATTTCGTTGATTAACCGTTATCGGTTGAAAAAAATACGTTTATTTTTACATCATATTTCAACAAAGACGTCATTGCGTTGATTAGACGTTAATACAACGTGTATTCAATATGTTATTTTCAACTATTGGTATAATAGATTTTGTTTAATGCATTTCTTACTAATGTTATGTCAAAACATATAGTTAAAAACGAATTGAATGACACAAACTAATTTTGGTGTTCTCCTGTACACGTTGAAAACAGATTGAATTTTAAACCATATTTCAACGAAGATAGAATTCCATTGATACGACGTTAATGTGACGTACTTCCAACTATCATTCATACTATGTCCTAGATTTCATTTCACACTTGTATTTCTAATTTAATTGCTTAAACAATATAATTAAAAGCAAATACAATGAACATACTTATATTTTTCATTTTTTCATTTGCATGTTGAAAACAGGTTGAATTTTAAACTATATTTCAACGAACATTTAATTTCAAAGATACAGTATAAAGAGTTGTGACATATCCAGGTGGATTCTTGGATAAGTGGTCAACGCGTCGAGCTACCAACAAGAAGTGCAGAACGTTCCTGTGTTTGATTCCCACAGCAGCCGCTCGGATTATTTACTGTTGGAAAATTAACACCGTATATCGTGATAAAATAAAACTGAATGTGTGTATACCAATAAACAGCATTCATGCTCTGTTTTGGGTAGATAAACCCGTTTCTTCAGCGTTTCTTCTCAACCATTATTCAACGTCGAATAAACCGTTGAACAGGCGGACATTTCGGTACATTTACAACGTTAGCATAACGTTTCGGTACTAACGTTTAATACACGTATTTTCAACGTTTGTGTGCTACTGGGGTTTCCAACAATTTTTTTGACAACATACAGCTAGGGTGGGCCGAAAATGTTGATTGTACGTTGATTTAAAAATGCTTCTTTTTCGCATATATAAACCATCAAAACTATTTAATTTTATTACAAACAGTGGAATATCTTTATTGACATTGTTCTCAGATTGTCAGATTTACTTCGCAAATTATTTATTATAGTTGCTTATTTATTTATTCTTATCCTCAATATGGTTTTAAATACATTTGTTTTTTGCGTTCTCGCATGATGAAAGTTCAAAATCAGTGTTTTTGCACCTAAAACATAAGCCTTCCTTTATGTAGAAATGTCAGAATTGGGTTTGTACGTAAGAAATTGCCATTGTACATCAGAAATGGACTTTGAAGTTCAAAAATGGATTTTGTACGCCTGAAAAGGACTTTGTACGTCTGAAATGGACTTCGTCACATTGAAATTTATAGAAGATGGCGGGGAGAAAATTTTTCAAAAAATATTGCATAGTATAAGAATAACAAAACCAATATTCAAACCAGATTAAAACAAATATCCTTTACTTGCTCATTTTGCCAATGGACTTATAGAATTTTTTTCGTCAGCCATTTTCAATTGATCAGAGTGTACATTTCTTTATCTTTAACAAACTGATGGAAGAAAACTGCTAAAATTACGTCTCAAGAGCAATGCAGCCAAAAAAGTTCGTTCTGGACCACGTTCAATAAACAACAACTCTTTCCTCCTAAACCATCTTTCCCTCCATAACAAAGCATCTAAAGAGGAAAGTGGAGTTTTCTGTTCCTTTTTTTTTGAAAACTAATACTGAACTAATTTAAGTACAAGTGGAGTACTTTGTAATATTTCCAATAAACGCTTTAATTCTCCGTTTAATATGACATTAATCCTACAAGAGAATTCTACTGAATCATTACGTTGTAATACTATTATTTAAAGATAGAATAATAATAGATAACCACCATTTTATTTTACTAAATGTGGTAAGAGATACAGCTAGAGGGAGACACCTTTCTTAAAGTTTTCGTTGTACAGAAAAGCTGGTGGAGCAAGGCGCCAAGATTGAGACGTCGTGCGTTGTTTTCTGAACGTCACTATTTGATTGATATGGATGCGAAACTTCAGAAAGAGAGACAACAATTTTGTTATCGTAACAATATGTCCAATGCTGGTCAAATGCTTGTGCGCGGTATTATACGCGTACTTGGTTTCATTACCTAAAATAGAAAAGATTCTCAATGAACAGGCATTCCCATTCCTAATTAACGAATTTAAAAAAAAGTGAGTCCTTTGTGGGTTAAGTCGTACGAGTGAGTAATTCGTCCGAATAATTAAGTTGATGATATTTTTTTAGATATGTATCCGGACAATCAGTGGCGTATCCGCAATGCCGCGAGACCCCGCATTGCGTGGGAGAGGATAGGTGTCCATGAGACCCTACAGGAAACATAGATGAAAATGAATTAATGGAGGGAAACCCAGCAAACATGGCAAGAGTTGGTAAAAAGGGAGGGAATTTTTTAACCTGAACAGGAATTTTCACGCAGTCTGGAGAGAATCTCCTTTTTGGAAATATGGCAACACTGTTCTGCACACTTGGTGTGTAGTTTCAACATACGGCAAGAATTTGCTAAACTTATATGTGTAAGATGTTGCAAGAAGGGTCCAAGGATAAGGAAGAGTTCATTAAAAAGTTCCTTGCAGGAAGAGGGAGGGGGGGAATTCAGCTGTGTTATTGTCTTCTGGAATACAATATAACTGGTAATTTAGTCCACTTGAAAAAGGTGTTGGATTTCTGACTGAGGGATCCGTGTTCAAATCCCTCTCGAAATTCACTTTTTACTCCTCTGTTCTTTTAGTATTGTACTGTTACAGAAATTCATATAAATACAGTCGTTTTAGCAATATGCAAGTACCACAACAACATGATATTGTATCTGCTGTTTAATATTAGGTATACTCTTCTATTAATGTGTTGCGTAACTAACACAATTATGACATCCACAAATATGCCTATATCAGTAATATCAACCGAGTAGCGCTGTAAATCAGTTGGTAGAGCGTTGACATCGCATTCACGAGATCCTTGGTTAGATCCCAGCGGTCGACCATCCTGACTGAAATTTTTCCAAGGGTTTTTCCTCAGTCATACCGAGATGGTACCTTGAACTTAGGCCCTGGCCGACCTCTATACCCTATCTTGACCTAAGCCATACATGTCTAAAGTCCAAAAATAAATTCAATTCAATTCAATCAACAATAATCAAGAAATGAAGTATTGTATCCGCAGCCATATCACGGTTACCACAGCAATGTTTTTCGTTGAACTATCTTCAGTAAATTGTCTCGGTAGTTGGCATCACTGTGATCTCTCTCTCTCTCCCCTTCCCCTCCCACTGTAGAATTTTAATTGTAATAACTCTGCATATGAAAGAGCCTTGGCTAGGGAATTACGTGAGTAAGGGTTGTATATTAAAAAGAGTGGAAGAGAGACCCTTCTTATAAGACAGTGAGATTAGTTTAGCTTGTAAATCTTAAGGCGTTACGAGAAGAGAAGCCAAGCAAGAAGATAAAAAGAATTGTGGACGGGTAAATCCTACGCTACGATCTGTTTGCACGAATATCTGTTCTTCTTGATTATTTATTCCTTTACCTCTGCGTCTTATGCTGTGATAAAACCATCATGTGGCATTAACTACCAGTATGAATCTCAAATGCAATGGTAATCTCTATAGTCGAGGTATTATCTATTGATAAATAACTGCGCAAACAATTTTTATCATACACGACAGTACTACTTCATATCAGCTAAGAAGCAAAGGTCTCTTAAAATAGTTAAGTAGTTAGCTCTCTTGTTTGAAGATGACTTATTAGTATTTTTTTTCTTGTTAATTACTTAATTTAGGTGCTTTGGTATTCTTCTTTACGGTTGTATAGTTTTCGTGGTGGATGAGTGGCGACATCTACTGTTTTTTAATCAAAACATTCGTAGCTTTGATCGGTATAGGGACTGATTTAATTCACTTCCGTAAACGGAGTACCTTGGATGATTCCTGTATGAGAATAGTGTGCACTAAATATTAAAAAAAAAAAGAAGATAATTATCAAGCACTGATTAGTAAAACTGGAATAAATTTTCAATTATTTCTGTACAGGAATACTGTGAATGATTCAATAATCGTTATCGAAGACCTAGACACTAACTAAATTCGTCTTACGAGAGCGGAAAAAATGGACCACTCTTTTAAAGCGGATTTTCATTGAAGAAAAGATGAAAAATTTCCGCTCGAAAAAAAAAAAATGAGATCTATGGTTGTTCATTTTGATGGGAACATATTTTTTTTTTAAAAAGATGAACTTCCCACCTATTCAGATAAAATGTTCATTTTTCGAACATGAAAAAGCGCAATAAAATGTTGAAAATGTAAAAAGAAGCAAAAGGGAGCATTAATTCATAATTATAAGAAAATAAAAGTAATGGTCTTACGAACGAAAAAGAAAGAAACCTTTGACCTCGATGGGAATTGAACCTTCTACCTCCCAGCCAACGATACAGCGCTTTATCTCCTTAGACAGCCGGGCAACTGCGAGAAAAAAAAGTCTATTGTGTCCTGTCAATACTTGAGAACAACATTCAAAGATCCCTTGTATACATTATGTTACTCCTGACGTGGTTCTGGGATATTTTATCTCATTGAGATAAGTTATCAGGTCTTCTGTTGTCATTTTTTAATTAAACTTCGTCTTTCGAGAATCTTCGCAGTAACAAGTGACTTTAAACAAACTTGACGAGTACCCGTGATGCTTTGTGAACCACACTAAAAAGATAAAAAAAAATCACCTTTTTAAAACTTGAAGAATACATTTTATTCGTAAAAAAACATTGGAATCCCATCTGAAAAGATCATACTTTCTATCCAAAGTAAGAGTGTTTTTGTTGAATTAAAACTCAATAATTTTCGATGAAATTACTTTCTTATCGAAAAAAAAAGAGTGAAAATTTCCGCGCTTCTGATTTAGTGTGTTTTAATGTAAGTCGAATAGGTTGAATGCTTTCTGATCTGAGGTGAAAATGTTTTGAACTTTGATTGGCATATGCCATTTCGGAAACATGCATATACTGTGTGTGCACTTCTTGATTTCAAGAAAACCTATTTGAAATATTGATTATCCTACATTTGGAAAGTGTATTTTGAGTTCACGCAATATCTTAAATCGGGCGATTATGTACACATTGAGGATTGCGACAAAGTATTTATTATATTGAATGTCACACATAATGGACATATGCTTTGCTTATATGTCATGAAAATACCTATGTTGTACTATAGACCTCATAAAAGATAGACTTAGCACGTTCCCCCATTTCTGGCTGCGCTAAAACTAATGTTTTTTTTTGTACAGGAGCACGTGATTTTGAATCCATCCGCTAGGTTGCTCTGGCATCGACCACAATGTTCATTGTTGTTCCATGTACAATTTTTTTGGTATCCAAATTAAATTTCGATTTGATCTTATATTTCGCATACTAGGGGGGTATTTTGTTCCATAAACGAATACTGGTGGGTATGAATGATTTACTATAAAGCTCTGTGCGATGTTTGGGAAGAAGTAGGGAGTTTCCTGCTCACGTGTTTCTGTCATGGCGTGCAACAAATTGATAGTTTGTGTATAAATACGAGGGTCATTGTGAGTTAGAATACCGTGCGTTTTTACTAAAATGTGATATATTCCTACGTAAATAAAGTGGAAGCCAGTCCAGCTCTGTCAACGTTCAGATGCCATGATGAAAAATAGATGAAGATTTTGAATAGTTGTCGTTGAAAATAAATACATATGGTGTTTCTAGTGTTAGATATTTTTATTTGGTCTTCTGTGAGTTTCCACCGATGAATAGGTATACAGCAATATACCGGGACTGTACGAGCAATACCACTGGACCTGACTCCTAATGATCAGGCATAATCTTTGAAAAGGAGGAAAATAACATGAAAATACATATTATTGGCGAGTGTATCATAGGATTTATTTTCTTTTACCTTATATCTACTTATTACAGTAGAAATAAGTTGATGTAATGCTTTTTCTGCGGACTCAGATAACTCATTTTTTTTAATAATACGAGAGAAATAAAGACATATTGTGGGTTTATAGGTCAATTTTTGGCCTAAGCCCGTCACATTTAAGAAATTGCATCTGTCGGCAATTATTCTTTCGGGGATGGAATGGAAAAGGCAGAGAAACCAGAATCATATTTGAGGTATCATGCCAGTGTTAGAAATTGGAGGAAGTGTGTGTGTTGGTCGTCAAATGACACCCTGATCTTTGGTTTTGGTCCCCAAGGGTGAATGCGTAGACGACATTTTTTTTAAAAAAATACCGAGATTGGAAATAGAGCAAATAAATTATTCAGGTGATAATATATTTTTTTTATTTATGTGAGCAATTCATCTTACCAATTAATACCTACAAAAGACACTGGTAATTAATACACAAATCACATCAGCGTGTCTTTTTGAAATAAAACAGAGATAAACCTAATATTTTGATAGATTGAGTATGATAATATCGAACATTGTTTGATATGTCGGCAATATTTGTAATAATTTTTAATCCAGCGTTAGTTGTAACAAAGTTACTGTATTTTCATCAGGAAGTAACATTAATTTAGTTATCTTTATTATTATGAATAGCCTATTACGACAAAAGTCAAATTCTTTTAAATTCAAATTAGGCTTAAAGTGTTTACAAATGTTGGTAGTTCGTCTGTTTCTTTAGTGTTCAAAACATATTGGAAGTTATTTTCAAAGTTTGGTCTCCTAATGTGCCCCATAACACTATAGTTCCAGGGCCGTAGCATGTGTTTTTTTGCAAAAGAGAGTTAGTTTTTGGCACCCCTTTGAAGGACCCCGGGACACGTGCCCCCTTTGCTCCTTTCTAGTATCGGCCCTGTATACTTCGAGCACAAATTAATTGCATTTGCAGCACTGAGAAAAAGGTTAAGACCATTCACCCTTGATTATCAATAAGTAGTCAGCTCTAGTCACAAGCAAACGATGTCAAATGTCTGTTTTGACAACATTAACAAACTACGTTTGCGCTTTGCAGAGCGAGCATGACAGATAATAGAAACTTCTAGTCTTTCAGTTTTTTTTTGTATTAAATGCCTATCTTGAACAGTTCACACACACACACACAAAGTTTCACAAGAGAGTCACAAAATTTGTCGACTGAATGTTTAAGTCGCCAAAGTTGGATTTCTTGTAGCAACTAAAGACTGGCGAATTTCGGACAATGGTCCCTACATTCGGGTACTTTGATTTGGAACTAAGATTTTTTTTTTAATTGGGGCTCCACAGTCTAGTGGTTAGAGCGTTGGACTCATGTCCTCGTGGTTCCGGGTTCAATTCCCGGATGGAGTCGCACTTTCCGCCGTCCACCCAGCGTCGTGAGGCAAATTGGGGAGTCACGTGAATAAAGACGTGACGGCCACACTCGGTCTGGTAAGCCCCTGATACGCCTGTTCGTGGTTAGGTACGCGCAGTGCTGACCACACAGCCGTTACTCAGGTGGACGTAGTTCCACCAAACACGGACAGATGGCGTTGGGGCAGGCTCAGGACCTTACAGGTCTGTTACGCCAGTGATTATTGTTATTTTATTATTTTAAATTGCTGACGTATTAATGACAATCAATAAAATATTTATACATAGTTTCATAACGTTAAATAAAATTCAAATAACATTTTTTTTTGGCTCTATTTCAGATTCACGATTCTTTTTCAGTAACCAAAACTAATTTTCAACTCTCCTTGTCTTTCGCAAAAGATTAAAATCAACGCGTTATACATTCTACGACACAACATATCAAACTTCTCTTCTGCTCAAAAGTATTTACAGAACGGTTGTTACAGTATTATCTGTTCTTGCCGTAATCAATTAATCTTTTTTTTTTTTTAATTTACTAATTAATGTTAAGTCCTGACATTCGTATCACAAGAAGATATAAATAAAAGCTTGGCCTTTAAAAACCGGTTGATCTGGCTGCGGATCTGACTTTGCAAGTTTAGCCCTTGTTTTCGTTTACTCGCTATATCTTTTTATTAACAATATTAACTTTATATTTTCCAAACCACTAAACTTATATATTTTTTTGTAACAAGACAATTAAGGTTATTATTAATAGATACAATTATTAATTGACACTTGATACTCTATTTTTTATACGTATTTGTTAATTTGCAAAGTTACCAGTTATTACCGTAATGAAACAAAAAGAACTCTCTTTTTTTTTGTATCTACTGGTTCTTGTCACTGAAGATGAGTCAAGATGCTTTGCGAAGTATTTAGGCATTATCATTAGACTGGAGAACTTAAAATACATCTCTTCAGAAAACTTGTTAGTTAAGCAACCTCCCCTCACATGCACACATACAAATCAGTATTTCGAATTAATAGCCTACTTGATTCTTGCTGGAGGAAACCAGGATTATCTACAGTAATGACAAATAAGTACTCATAAGGAAAATCCAGGGTAACTATAAATGATTCATGGAGTTTTAAATTCCAGAACTATGAATACACTATATTTGTGCTAATCATGAAACGAAAAAACACATCTGGAACTTTTATTTCTCATACTTGTAATGATGGCGCCTGCCGACAGGTGGCAACACAAGCATAATTTTCAAAATGGCTTCTATGCAGCAGAAAGCTTTCTGTTATTTGGGAAAGTGTTTTCCCGTTGTTACCGTACAGCTTGCATTCCAGAGACAGTTTGCAACTGCTGCAGCGTCAGGTCACCAAAGTATTCTGCGATGACATCGACAGTTTAAGGAAACCGCTCCACTGCAGTGCGCCCCTACCTGAACGATAAATTCCCACGGCGCTGGATTTTGCGATGTGCTGAAGATGACGTATCGCTGTTCCCTTGGCCTCCTAGATCTCCCGACCTAGCGGTGTGTGATTTGTTTTCCTTTGGGGACATGTGAAAGACCACCACTACCGGCAGCAAGTTTTGGTTGAGCTCCAGGATCGCATTACAGCTGCATTTACGACAGTTAGTAGGGATAGTACGTATAGGGGCGAACTAAACTACCGCATAGATGTACGTCGTGTGACGAAAGGAAGCCACATCGAACATTTGTGAAGGTATGTCTGAAACTTAAAGGCTCCATAGTCTAGTGGTTAGAGCGTTGGGCTCATGTTCGCATGGTCACGGGTTCAATTCCCGGCTTGAGTCCAACTTTTCGCGTCCACCCAGTGTCGAGAGTCACGTGAATAAAGACGTGACGGCCAATCGGTCTAGAAAGCCCCTAATACGCCTGTTCGTGACCAGGTGGCGCGCAGTACTGACCACACTGCCGTCACTCAGGTGTCCGCGGTTGGTGGAACTGCGGACAGATGGCGTTGGGGCAGGCTCAGAACATTTAGGTCTGTAACGCCCGTAGTTATTATTATTTTATGTCTGAAACATGGACAGTTTCCGTTTATTTTCATGTATCATCCATTATTGCATGTGTTACATATTTTTATACAATCAAACCCTATGAATCATTCAAAATTACCTTGTACTACGTCAGCATCTAAAATAGTTTTAAAGTACACACTATATATGTGTGCATTACACATCATTCAGTTTTATATCATGCCATCATCATCAGTATTCTGTCGAAATCGACAGGTTCTTCCAAGCAAGATAAGCCCTCTCCGTTCATCGCGATCTGTCCCTTTCGTTTGTTAACTCAACATCTACTTAAATATTGTCAAAGAGGTGGATTCGTTCTTTTCGTCTTCCTCTTTCCATTATTAAATAAATTAATTCTTACTTATTAATTATTAAAGAAATTTTTTTTTTTTTCAGGTGATTCTGTCTCAGCTAGTTCGAGGGCATTCAACGGCCGATTTGAGCGAAGAATGCCGACGAAAGTTCGAGCAATGGTATTTAGTACAGCAACAACAGCCTCCTCTTTCGAGGGCCCCGCAATACAGTCCTGCTGATCTCCATTCCCCCAAATTGGAACCCTTGGGATTAGGGGACCATGTTCATCCTGCTCTCCAGGTAGGAAACCTTATCTTATTTGTGTAAAAAAAATCTTTCTAAAAATATGTTTCACATACTTAAGAAAAAAAAATATCCTTGGAGATATACAAACTATCAATTACATAATGCTCAAGGTTTAATTGTTTGCTTTTTACTAACGTATGAATTGTTTTAACTTTCGAACTAGAAAATAGTTTATGCCAAAAAGTAAACAGTATAAAATGAAACTATGAATTTTCTTTTATTCAACAGATATAATTTTGGAAATAAATATACGCCATTTTCAAGGTTAAATTGGTTTTCTTCAAATTATAATTTTACAAGAAAAGGGAAATATGTACACAGAAAAAAAAACACAATCTAATCAGTACTTTTTCTCATAGTTTGCACAAAACTAAAACGATAAATTTTAATTTATTTACATTTAATTAATATTAGTAAGTGAATAGAAACTTGTATTAATTATTAATCAGTACAAAAGTTCCTTCGGAGTAAAGGGAAGAGTGACGCAAGAATTATACTCACACGTCACAAAAGAAGTGATATCC
>JAGDQP010023355.1:0-21000 GCA_022664845.1 Lepisma saccharinum
CTATCGTCGGACTTCACCTGGCTGGTATCCCGAGAACATCTGTATAATATTCGCCGCCAGGAAAGCTTCAATTCTTAAGCTCTTTTTTATTCCCTATTTAACATAGCATAGGAATATAGGCTTGTTACGCCTTGCAACTCTTTTCCATCCCCTGCACAGCACCATAGCAGAAATTATCAAACCCCCATAGGATTGCGAAATACCATAAAAGGGTACGAAGCTCTTTTTCCATCCCCTATTTAACATTGTAGACATCTTAAGTCAATTTCTATACCACACCCAAAAACTAGTCAAAGGTCAAATATATCTTGTAAATGGTCAGCCACATTGCATTTTGTTTTCACATTTTGTATAATGACATTAAACGCTATTTGTAAAACGAGTGGTTACCTCGAGGTCAATGGTCCAATATTTAACCCTGCATATCTCGTAAATGGCTAGACATATTGAAATTCTGTTTTCACATTTGATGTTAGGGCATTAAACACTATTTGTAAAAAAGTGGTGACCTCGAGGTCAAATATTTAACCCGCATATCACGGAAACGGCTAGACATATTAAACTTCTGTTTTCACATTTGATATGTGGGCATCGAGTGACCTAGGTACTTATGAAAAAATATTTTTTTAAACTATTTCCTTTTATTATAATAAAATATTTCATTATACATAGGAGACTACAGTCCCTTTTTCCAAAAAAGCATAGCAAAGATTACACAGGACTTCCATGATAAATCTACACTGTAACATAAATTTGAAGTTTATGTATACTCCTAACTGAACTCATCTGGCTATTCAACACACACACACACGCACGCATGGTTTACGGAGAACTTAATCTCGCACCCGGGACCTACACACATGTTTTACGGAGAACTTAATCTCGTCCCAGGTACCATTCTCATAAACGAATAAAGCATAATATCGCTAACATTAGTGTTGCCGGTTGCGAATTTATTTAAGAAGTCCTGTAGTGAATAACCACCTGCACACCATGCTAAATAGAGGAAACGATAGTGTCCTCAGAATTGAAATAAATCACCTTGAATACGTCTATTATTCCATGTATAAAATAGTTTCGTTTTAAACGCCTTATATGATACGGTATATATGATGGAAGGCCATAGCTATCAAAAATTCGCGGTGCCCTGAATTAGATATATAAATGGCAATCCAATGTTTACCGGGCTTCTTACTAGGATCTATTTTTGTGGCTGCAGGAAAAGTATGTATAAACGAAGGTAGTTGATCTGCAGCATATATACCTATAAAATGATTTTTAGGCAAATTATCTTGTAATGTCTCATAAAGTTCAACGGTATTTAACATTTTTCTTTTTAATTCAATAATATATATTTTTCTCTGGAAATCAATTTCTAGTTCAGAGGAGAATTCACCATAAATAATTGCTGTTACAGGAGATGGCAGTTCTTGCTTAAAATGAACCTCGTACATTTCCCTGGCGTTGGGGGCTAGTATGAAATGCAGCACTAGCACTAGACTCGGGAGTTAAATCAAACACCAGTAGAGTAAAACCATTAGAATATTCGGCAAGTGAAATATCATTACCTTGATAGAATAATAAATACCAGAACCTGTAAATATCATAGAATATGCTTGTATGTATAGCTTATTATCAAAATCTGGCTGTAGTGGTCTAGATGGAACAGAAGTTCCGTCCACACTCAAGGACATACTGAATGCCTTGTATGTAAAGAAGTACATACTGAAATGCTTAAAATTAAAAGGATTTGTCTGATAACTACCGTTGAAAGCTGTATTAGTAACAAGCCCAATAATAATACGTTTAGGCACTATGCCGAAGAACAAATCTGGAGGTGTGGTGTCCATAATGTCTTGCAGTAGTCTCTGTCTTCACCTGCAACTTTGTTATAGGGTATTTTACTGTAAATTTAGGATTTTGTAATACTTTATTTTGAGCTATTTTCACCGTGGGCGACACATCAACTTTTTCACCAACAGTGTTGCATTTGTAATTACAACTTTTCCCTCAGCTCCAGTCTTGCCCATTAGACAAAATACGGGTTTGGTTTGAATCAGTTTAATACGCAACTGTACACCACTTAATAGAAATTTATCCTGATTGAAAATGTCACCATGAATATAGCGCAGTAATTCAAAGGGATGTCTTAACGCTGTGATAAATAAGCGTTGTTTGAAACCCTGATTAGTATTATCAGCCACACTGTCCATGTGACCGGCAGTATCTTTAAAACATTGCGCTTTGAAGATAATTTGATTTTACATTTTCATTATAATTCAATAGTTTTTCAATATATGATCGAAATGGATATATATGCGAGGAATATTATATTAGTTGATTATTCAGATATATCTGTACTTCGCTTAACATAGCTCTGAGAAAATCATGTACAGGACCAATTTTCTTATCGGCAGATGCTAAATTAGAACCGTCAGTTTTAGTACTTTTACCTCTAATATGTAGCATTGTATGTGGTAAATCAATATAATCATCACCGTGACCGGGAACTGCAAACTCTATGGATGCATTATCAGATATTCAGGCAACAGGTTTATACGGCACTGTTTTATTACCAATAGTACTCGTTTGAGCTGGTAGATCCGCAGATAGATCTAATTCTGATTTCGTAGAATCACACTGCAGTTCTGCTGTTATTAATACCTACACCAGTTTATTTTTTGTAATACTATATCACGAAAATGTAGTTTTACACATACACTGCCATATGGAAAAGAAAGTGGATCTCTTAAATCAATAATTTTTCATCAAACAGTTTACGTTGCACGAGGGCATAATGAGGATTTTCAAAGATATGCACATTACTAGCACTATACTCTTTAATATTCGTATTTATAATATGCAGTAGTGGAGCAACAGTATTGCCTACCAGTTGAGGTTCCACAATATCACTATAAATATACATGTGCCCGAGTAGCAATTTATGTAAATCGGGTGGATAACGTGCATGGTGTACAGTGTGTCTTGCTGTATATGATCAAAACCAGTATTTTGGCTAATTCGCTTAATAGCCATACTTCTTTTACACTCTCGTCATGTTTTCTTACTTTACTGACCCCAGTGAGTTTTACCGAAGCTTTCACTTTTTTTGTAAATTCAATTTATCGCTTTTATAGTTAATTTGAGACAGAATATCGTCAAAGGGGTTATAATAATGACCGGGCATTACTTTAGTTAATTTCCAGCTTTCTTTATTCGAGCCCCTGTAATAAATATTATTAGTATTTGGAAACATTCTGAAACGAACTTGTATAATGTACTTCGACACAAGCTGTTTCCCACACACATTTTGCCAAAACGAGACAATGGTATAATTTTGTAGTATAATACACCAGAGTATTTTGCGGGAAATATTCCATAGAAGTATTACTGGGACGTGTGAGGTAAAAACTAGTACGCTGCTCCATAATTAATCAAAAATATTTCTCTCCATCCTCTATTTCTTTACACCACCAACTGTTTGCATATTATTTACGCTTTTGCCTCCGTTCCGATCCTACCAACACCTGATTTATTTTATTTTGTGCTTTATTCTTTAAATCAGTTTTTGCTTCCTGCCAGCGTAACTTTAAAACATCTTCAATGGGTCTATTACTATTTATTACGCCTTCGGCTACATTAGTACCACCACGTAATAGTGCTTTACCAACAGTTTTGCACACTGTTTTAATAATGGAAATACAGTACGAAATAAACCACCTAGAAAACTACCGATACCATATCCTTCTTGGGAGGGTGCACCTCTATATATATTATATCCACTGCCTGCTTGATGCAAAAAATATTGGAATTGAGGATCATTCCTTTTTTCTGCAACATACACAAATATATAGCGCTAGTTTATAATATAGTATTATTATTATTACCATACTTGTTCAGGCATAGAAAAGGTCTTATTTCCATTTTATAACAAAACACATCTACGTTACCCCTTAACAGAGGGCAGCAAGGACTCGAAAGTTTATGGTCTTCGAAAGGGATATTATAAGATTGCCAATTACCTAATTCTAAATTACAAAATTCACATCTTACAATATCGGATAATCTATCAAAATTAAAACCACACTCTGCAAGTTGACGTGGTGGAGTTTTCCATTGCCCCGGTCTTTAAAATGTTCCTAGCCGATCGTTAAATAGAATACTGAAATCCATGAATTAATTGAAGCAGGATAACCCAGCCACAGAACAAGTATTCGTTTACCTTTAGCTTCTAAAATTTCGTCTATTTCGTAAACTTTGCGTAGTGGCACAGCTTGTATTTCGTCTTCGTAAAATGTACCCTTAATTGTGTCACCGTCTAAATCCTCTAATACATAAACCAATTTATTTTTCTTATCTTGTATTTGTTTTCTTTTAAATAATTTCAGAGTCGAATTTTCTTTTTAGCCTTTTGCAAAATGTCGTTCTGCCTTAATAATTCGCACAATATCCCCTTCTTTATATTTTTTGCTTTTTTACACTAGAACTGGTTGGCTGTTTCACCAGTCTATTCCACACTTGTTGAAACGTATCTTGGTTCACTAGAGCTGGTAATAATTTGTGTGCTGTGTGTGGCATAGAATTATATCCGTGAACTAGTCGGGGAGCACGTCTATATAGTGGTATTTCTTTGCTGTAAAATATTTCCACATTCTTTGCTTCAGAATGCAATTACAACGTTCTACGAGGCTTGGCTTAATATTGGGGTTTTCGGTTGCAAAAAAAAAAGAAAAATATGTTGCTTTCTAAGTACCCCTGGAATGGTCTGTTAATGAACTCTGTACCTTTATATGTTTGTATCTCCAGCGGTTTATACCGGGTAGATGCAAATATTTTCTCTAATGCTTTTATAATACTTTCACCAGTTTTTGTATTAACTGGCATGGCCCATGCATAGCGACTAAATAAATAGATCACTGTTAAAATACACCTATACCCAATATTATATTCCTGTAGACTTTGCATATCGTTTAAATCAGCTTGCCATAGATCTTCAATATTAAACACAAGATAGGGATTGCGTTGAAAATATTTTCGCACTGGTTTATGCAATGCATATGCCGGTTGCTGTTTCAACCATTGTTCCGCCCTGTGTAAAAGGTATTGATTTATTTAAAGCTTTTCATTATAGTAGAGGTGTTGAAAACGAGGCAGGGTGTTAAGGGTTATAGTAAATATCAGCTAACTTCTTCATTATTATAGTTTATAGTTGCGCCAATTGACAGTTTTTAATGTTTACGTGATGGCTCCGTTTCTTGTTCTTCTTCTTTTGTTGATGTTGCTGCTGTCAGCTTTCGAATATATTCTATTCGTTGAGGGTTACCTATATACTCTAAGGGTATAATGAATTTTGATAATATTACGGCAAATAGTTCCCAACCGGTGGATGGGATATTTTGTTACTCCACCTAACAAAACAGATTTAAATCTACTACTTTACATTAGGAGTTGATTTGCCATTGTTTTAACATTACTATTGGCATCCCATTAATTGTCGGGAATTTGTTTTAATTTACGTAATTAAGGTCTTGCTTTACGCTGGCAGATTTTGGGGAGGGCAGATATTACCTCTCCCTCATCCTTATTCTCATCCTCATCCTTCCCAACACCCCGTGCAGTAGTTGTTGTTGTTCCTATCGGGTTTTGAACAATGTGTAAACATTTTTTGCAATATCTCTCTATATTGTACCAATTTTTCTTCTACACTCATACTCTTATCATTTAAAATTTCTTTCATCTCGTCATCGAGATTAGATATAGTTTGATAATAATGTAATTTATCGTGCGAAATTAAAATAAGTTTTTTCGCATGCTGCATTATTTAAACAGACTAGATAGTAAACCTCCTAGAATAGGTGCAAGCAATGCAGTGAGAATACCACGTTTTTATATAATTATACGTTTCTCCTTTTTTTGTCAGCGTCCGTCCTTTCTTTACCAAATACATAAGTTATCTCTTATTTTTCTGAATTTTAGTTTTCTCCGTTTTATTTAACGGAACGTTTCCTTGCAAAACGTTATAGGAACATTCACAAATACAACGCACATTTTGGAAACTGCATTTTGCAGTATTGTCTTGCGTACTTTACGTTTTGACTTTCCTAAGAGTCTTAGTAAATATGCACTTTCGTTACTAATCATTTTTATGTATACTATAGTAAAAATATTTTTTTAAAATATATAAAATATTGAAGTTAGTATTATTTACGGGCACATAAACATAATATAAAGAATCTGAGGCGAAAAAATTTGTTTGAACACGCTGCTCATCGGAAGTATTGTGCTTTAAATCAAATAGTACGTAACCGTGAGCATTATGGGTAGCATCTTGATAGGCTTCTTTAATAAACCTTGCGTTACCTAGATACAATTGACGTACCAGTTAATTATTTCATTTTAATTTTAGGTAATGCCTGGTCTCTAAGATTTTTAAAACATACTATTAAGTGACAATGTAATGGAATATCACACATACCTCTAGACTGATGGAATATATTTTGAGTAATAAAAATAACACTTAAATTAATATGGTGCCTACCTTTGGTGAAAATATCTACAAGACGGACATTTTCGCATTCAATCATCTATAATTATAAGGTGCTGGCCTTCTTCCGCTGAAAATTCAACACCCTGGGGCAATCCTTCTCTAAATTTACAACATCAGAAGAGGGTTTTGTATAAGGGTTGCCATTCGTCATAATACCATACTATATTTTTCCATTTTTCAGCGTAATGCTGTAGAAATGATTTTACAAAATACGTCTTTCCGCATCCTGTTGGGTCGGCGACAATACATGTAAATTGATGTTGAAACTCCATATTCTAGTATATTATAAAATAATTAGTAATGTAATAAAACATTGTTATTATTACGATGTAATAATGCCAATACTCCCAGTACAATTTGTTTGGACAAACTAGGACATGCTGCAATAGTTTTATTCTGTTCTAAACAATTTTGGGCATATTTTGTTACGTCTTCACATAGCTCCGAAGATGTAAATATTGCCTGTTGGATACATGGCATGTAGAGATGAAGTTTTCTCCACGTATAAAGACTAAAAATTACCCGGCCGTTATTGTCATCATCTGATGAACGGATAATACACTGGCGAATACTCTTAAAATTATCCGATACTGATATCTCATAATTCGCGCTAAGAGAAAGTTCTGTTTGCAGTGTAGTTGCTGTAGTCGAATTAATATAGATGCAAATATATAGAAAATATGATAGAGAATTATACCACTCTTTGAGAAAAATGCGTATAATATCGTAGTAATTATGTAAACTAATAACTACAGAAAATATTACCGCGCTATCATCATATGCAAGACCAACACATATTTCAATTTCATTAAAATAATAGTAATGTTTTAAAATCTGCTTATCTATTATTTCTTCTTCTCTATACATGGAAAAATAGATACAATACCATAATAGCTTATTTAATCTATTCGTTGTCTTTTAAAGCCGTATGGAATCGTATCATAATTATCAGCGTATCTTTTTGTTTTCGTGTACACCAACTGATAAATTTTATTTTCCGGCCTAGAAACGATATTATTATCTTTCTTTCTCCAAACACTTGAACAGGTGGAGCGTTGTTAAGTATCATCTCTTTTATTTTTTGGAAATTATTTTTTTTTAGAATTTTCATAATTGAGTGTTATACCTCGAACTTTACACACATAAGAATTTTTCCCACTATCGGGGCTATATACTTCAAATCCATAGTTCTTTGGGCCTCCGGAACTGAACTCACTAATAAATGCCTCAACACCGTTTGCTTGTAAGTCGTTAGTAAGTTCACCAAGCATATCACCTGTTTCTAACTATGGCCAGTCTAGAGTCTCCACATAAATTATACTATCCGTATCATAGTATAGCAAGTTGTTACTTAACTAATCCAAATAATTTTATAGAGCTCCAGACGAGCATGGGTAGTAGTATAAGCAGCTAATATCACATTTGTATTGGTGTGTGATACACTCGCGCTAGCGAGATACTGCCAATTCAAAATTAACATGTCCTCGTTAATTTGAATATCTTCGTGAACCTTAATATTTAGATCGGCTAACTTGTTAAAATATTCACCCGGGTCAGTTATTATTGATGTTTGACTATAATTTTCTTTCTGCCCAAATTTACCCTGAAAACTATTTAAAGCAAATTTAACTCAACTCTTACAACCTTTATTTACACATATTTTATCGGGATCCAACTTAATACCTTCTTTGTCATAATAGCTGCTCAAATTCCTGTTTCTTTTATCCGTCTTGCACCACGCAGGCCAGCCGCTAGACTCTATTTTTCTTTTAGAGACTTATTAATATACTCTGTAAACATACCATATTCCTTCTTAACAGGATTATATTGTTGAACCTTAAAATGCCACGCCTCATGCATTTCTACCAACTTGTATTATTTTTCAATCACCTTGCGAAACTCATCTACTAAACAAGTACCGGTAATGGCACGCTCCTTATCAATATGTGTGCAATCAGCCTGATTTAACGAAGACGCGCAAGCTCTGCACAGAGGGAATAATAACTTCTCCCAGACCGATATGGTAAAACAGGGTGACAAAGTCGGTTGGAGGTAAAATAGTACATTTTACTATTCCCTTAATTCGGTCGATGGGTCATTTGGACACTGTTTCCTAGAAAAATATGTGTAGGATGCCCAACGGGGTATCTTTTGACCTTATTGCAGAATGGGTACAGGAACCATAGTCCAAATATTTTATTTCCTCCCCTTCCTTAATTTTATAATGTAATTTCACCGCGTTTGTGACTACCGTACAAAGCGTCATGCAGATTCATCGGTTCTTTTCTCCATGCGTTGTGGTTTTTAACATATCTAGACATTTTTTCATTATTTTTCAATACGGTTTTCCATTAACACCCCCCACATGGTGTGCACAGTAAAACCTAATTCTTCTAATCTTTTCTCCTTGGCCATTGTATTTTCATATTTTATATTCATTACACTGAAAAGATTATTATGGAGCGGTATGTCCCGTCCAGTCCGATAACACATACGACAACCGTGACAAAAACCGCCTTCATACTAAAAAAATATGTTCTTTTCCGTTCTCCGTATCATTCCAATAGCCATCCACTTTAAAATTACCTCGCACAATATTTTCTTTTCCATTATCCACGTGTGCTCTATTTTTATTCCCCTTTCCTTTTCTTCCCACACAAGCGATTGTATTGATTCGATTGACTGGACAAATAATTACGACGATATACTAAATTCAATGCGCTTGCTACAGTAATTGCTTCCAGAAGAGAGTTAACCTTTGTCTCAAGTTCAAATTGTTCCATAAATGTTGCCAATGGTAATATATTGGCTTCTTGCCTACAATAAATAATTAATTTCTACTGGAAGTTAAAAGTATATTTCTCCCCCAAATGTTTACACCACACCATAAACTCATCACGTCCTTCTTTATGCATATTATCTACCCCATAGAATAAACTGTCAGGCAGAGGACCACAATATTTTTTCATTGTTTTTGTGTTAAAAAGTTTGGGAACTATCCCTTGGTTGAGGGAAGATCACCTGCTTGGGGGAATTTAGCCAGTGCCATAGGCAAAGAATTAAGTGAATCAATAAAACGTTTTTTCTATATTAAATGATGATAAGCTGACAGTCTCTCTTAATAATATCGGGGGACCACTGTTTATTATTTATCATACTTCTTAAAACAACAGGTGCATCGTACCCTCGGGAGTTGTACCCAATACATGTAATATCAGTGATAGAAGATCGCTTCTCAGCAAGATAATCTAAAAACTGTAGAACACAATATTCACCCTTGAAGACGTGTACTCATACACCACACACAGAACAACTTAAATTTGTATCATTGATACCAATACATTTATTACCCAGATGTTGTGTTTTAATAGATTGGGCTCGTGTCCATACACATTATCTACCAAACCACTGTTTCATCCTGGCGACTCTCAATATCGTAAAATACAACCATAGCTTTTCTTTCTGACTATAGTGTCTACAGTATGTATTTTTGGCCGTATGAAACAAATGATTGTGGGGCATCATACTATTGCCGTTTACACAATATATTTCCCCGCATATACGAGAGTTACGATCTTTCGTTAATGTATGCACCTTAAAACATAAATTACACTGTTTTCTAGTTTTACATGCCATACCCTTATGATTATTGAAACACTACCATGAAATAATCGATTACAGTCATTACATTTCATTAATTATTTCACATCAACACATGAACGTTTACTTCCACACTGTGAACAACTAGTTTGACATTTAAAATTGTGTTGTATATATTTTGATATTTCGTATGGCATTTCTCGCAGAAATAGACGGTTGAAAGTCCTGCCGTCAAGCTTGTAATTACATTATAATGGTTGTCTGTTAACAATGAATTAATGAAGTTAACACACCAAATACTCCTTCATATAGAATTATTTTGCACGATAAATCCCAATACACAGTTATTTTATAATCAGTTAGCACATTTTCAAACCGGTGAATATCGTTAATAGTACCGCCAGTGGTCCCGCTTTCACACACATCTTATTTACATCTGTATTCATATTTTTTATATTGATTACAATATTTATTTTATTCCTTTCTATTATTTGTATTATTTATTAACACCATAGCCACTACCAGCGCATGGGCGAGACAGCGAATATCGCTATTTTTAATCGTAACTATACCTTTATTCGATTTTATATATTCGCCAACACTGAATAATCTTTGTTTCACCCGACCTTCATCTTTAGGCATCTGCACATGATGAAAATTAACCAGGACTTGTTCTTGATTTTAAAATGACGCATTAGATTCTACATTTTTTTTCCATAGAGAGTAAAGCGTTTCCAACAGCCATTTTTCGCACCTGTCGAAACAATAACCAAAATGACCTATAAGGATCGCTTTGATTACGAAACTTGAGATCGATTTGATCGTCATTATTAATACCATGGATGTGGTGTGCTAATAACTCTTCAATACCTTTCATAACCCAAGTTAAACGGTTTCATTTTCTTGAGAATTTTTAATTTGTACCTCTATTTGTCTACCTTTCTTATTGAATTTTTTATATAGTTTCTTTCTTCACTTATAATTTTTATTTTTGAATTGCGAGCATTACCTGTTTGTACGTCATTAAACATTTTCGTGCATAGAGCATTACTTTTGTTAATAATATCAAATACATCAATGTGAAACTATTGACTATCAAGTCACTTTAAATGCAGTGGAGTAAGGTTAAGATTTAATATATTAAAATAAATGTAATAAATATATTTCCGTTTTGACAGAAATTTAAATAATAATAATTAAAACAGAAAAACAATCCTCTATTTTCAATTTTCAACACTACGCACTTCACTCTACGGCCGTCGACGACACTGCACACTACACTATTCACGATGAAATCTTCCCGATGTATAGATTTTCACTCTACGACGGTCGGCATCCGACTGGGGGGTACCACACAATCAGCTTTTATAGTCAGTTGATGACGTCATGGGGAAATCGGAAAAGTATCAATTTTGCAGATGACAAGGGGAAAACTCGAAATGAAAACAAAATCGAGAAAGAACCGATTTGGTAGTTGATGACGACATGCGAAAAACCCGAAATAAACCGATCGGTATGGAAAAGCTTAACTTCACTGAGCCCCAAATATCTTGAGAACGGTAAGTGTTAGAGAAATACGGTTTTGAAGCTAAGCATAATTATCATAAGCTCTATTAATGAAAAAAATGGTGACCTCGAGGTCAAAGGTCAAATAGTTAACCATCTATCTGTTGAAACGGTAAGTAATAGCGAAAAATAAATTTCAAATTTGGTATTGAACATTTGAAAAATAAAAATGTGAAAACAGAATTTCAATATGTCTAGCCGTTTACCAGCTATACAGGGTTAAATATTTGACCTTTGACCTTGAAGTCACCATTTCTTCACAATTAGTGTTTAATGCCCTTACACTTAATGTGATATAATTTCAATATATCTAGCCCTTTACGAGATATATTTAATATGTGACTGGTTTGCGGGTTGTGGTATAGAAATTTACTTCCGATTTCTGCTATGTTAAATAGGGAGTGGGAAAAGAGCTTCGTACCCTTTTATGTCATTTCGCACCTCCTATGTGGGTTAGGTAATTTCCCCTACGGTGCTGTGCAGGAGATGAAAAGGAGTTGGAAGGCGAAACTAGCCTATATTCCTGTACTATGTCAAATTGGGAATGAAAAAGAGGTTCTCTGCTATTGTGCACTAGTGTATTATGTGGGGTAAGCTCTGCTACGTTAAATAGAGGTTGCAAAGTGAACTTCGTAACCTTTTATAAGTAGGGGTTGAAAAAAGGTGCCGCAGCCTTTCACGAAAGGAATGCGAAAAGGGGTCGTAGACATGTATACATTGTAAACAAAAACGGCGACACAGTGTATCGTACAGCTCTGGAAAATCAAATATTTTCTATCAGCCAGGTACGAAAAAAACGTACATTTTTCAAGACTCTATTATTACTCAGAGTCCTAAAAAAACTGAACTGAATTGTGTTTCTACTTAAGCTCGAGAGCGTAACACATCACTTTTATAAACAGATATTTCTTCTCGGTAGGTTTACCCTTTGAAATATTATGCGTGTCAGAACACATATAATAATTGAATCTTTTGTCTTATCAGTTAGAATACTGAAAACCTACTCTTTGCAATGTGATCTTTATTCGTATAGTACAGCCAGTGGGGAGGGTGTTCTATAGCATATTAACTCATACGCCATCCATATTAAAAGTTATCCACAAACTCTAACGTTTTGGTACTAATAGGGTATCGAGGAAAATATAAGTTTATTTGAACATCATTTTTAATTCATAATGCACAGCAGGTTATAGTCGATACATGTTTCCTTTATTAGTCGAAAATCTCGAAAAGTCATCGGTATTTGAATGTGAAAAATTTTGATCATCTGATAGAAATTAAATAACAAAATTTTTTTTGTGTATATTATGATAGCATGGCGTTCTATCCATTTTGAATAAAAAACACAGCTTTCTGACAAGGCTGAGTTTTTTAATAACAATAAAATATAAAACGCAACAGTTTTGGAAGTATGCCACTTTCTTCCTTTAAGAGTATTTCGGAAGTATAACAGTTTCTTTAAGAATATGGAAGGAATACTATTGCCTATAGAAGCCTTAGTTTGATATGTTGAAGATAAGTGAGATGATTTTCTATGGTTCCTTTCAATTCTAGTTAGAGAATTCGGTACGGCTGTTTTAGTTTGTGAGAGAATTGTGGGCACGGTTATAGAAAAAATAATATGAAAGTAATTACTACGAAAGTGCAATAAGAATGTAAAAAAATCAGCATTAGTGTCAATAAATTAAGCTCTCAATGTCACCCCATGTAACTATCGATTATTACCAGCGATGTTAATTACAGTCGGTAGGAAGTGTAACTCGTTGGTGCAGTTTGTAAGCTATCCTGTATAGACAGTCAGTAACAAGTAAAATTAAAATATGTAGTGCCATGAGATAATGGCGTAAACTTCCGAAGGTTATTCCCCGCATCAAAATAAAAAAAAAATATTTCTTGAAAATTATCCGAAAATGCGGTGTTGGAGCTAAAGGCGCTCAAAGTAAACTCGTCATCGCAACAATGATGTTATACTTGGACAAATTTCGAAGTAAGCGGTATCGGCGTATCAAATCACAATCAAAGTAGTACCTAACAAATCTATTTGAGTAATATTCATATTTGGAGAACAAATCTTAGATGGGAATTCCATACCTGCACTATTAAAACATACTAATTCCTTAATAATGAAATTCTCACATTTTAAACCAGCTTGTGTGGCACTTTCTTAATCATAAATACTACTCAAATGGTTGTATTGGGTTCTACTTTCATTGTAATTAGTTACGCAGAAACCCCTTAGATAATTACTTGTCAAGATATGACGTCAAGTATGACGATAACTCATTAACATTGGAGCGATTTAGCTTCGAAACAGCAGATATTTCGCAATTTCTTCCAAGAAAATTTGTTTTTGCTTTCGTGTGAGGAACAATCCCCCGAAGACTAAGCCATAATTGCAGGGTAGTATTGTATATTTATTATGTGTAATGTTTCGGCGGCGGCCACATTGGATCCTCCGCCATTTTGGGTTTAACTCACACGAGAGAGGTCTAGATTTCTAATATGTTGTTATTTATGAGTAATGGAACATTAGTTCAATTTTCTTGGTGTTGATCCATTTTATCCGGGCTGCATCCAGTAGATTTCGCACTATATACTACACTGTATTGATATTCCACAGGCTAATTATACCAGAAATAAATTCAGTTTATCAGTTTGCAACAACAATATTTGGGTGTACCTTCTATTTCAATTGTAAAATCAGTTTTACTGAATTTTAAATTTCCTTCACATGATTATTTTGTCATCGTAGCAGCATATAAGTACTTAAATTTCAGAAAAATATAATTACAAATGTGCTAATTTGACCTTTTACTCATAAAGTGGTTTGAAATGTTTATCCACGTTTCATCAATCCTTGAAATTCTGATTCAAAATAATAATTGCTTATTTTACGATAAAAAAATCTTAGTCCTCAGGTCAAAATGTTAGTAGTAACAAATCAGATTGTGATAGTTATATTTGAAACAAAATTGAAAATGTGTACTAGAAACATAACTTAATCTACTAACAGAAAGTCGTGTTTGTGCCAAAATCACTAACGTTTCAAGATAAGAAAATCTCATGTTTCAAAATGAGTATATTGAATGTCGAGGTTAGGCACAATCACGAACTAACGTGCATATCTTCAGGTCGATCTGACTGAAACAATAGATGTGTGTAAAAAGGTATTTCAGCAAACGTTTAATGTGCACAACAAGTCAATGGAACTTGAAATGTCTATCGCGCAATAGTTGATACCGAACCTACCGAGATGGAGATCAAATTGTCGATAAAGAAATGAGAAAGTTTCAAAATAATCGGAATATTCAATTTTACAAAATACAAATATAAGCGAGAGGAATTACAGTAATCAAGGAAATACATAAATGGATAAGTGCTCTACGCAGCAAGGAAGAGTTTCCATAGGAATGAAAAATCTCAATAATAGATCGGACTTACAAAAAGCACGAATAATCGGACTATAATAATTACCGCGGAGCTTTCTTTACTCCAACATGGAGCAAAGTGCTGACTAACATACTGCTAATAAGGGTAAGTGTGTGCATAGTGGAAATGATTGGAGCGCACCAATGTGGATTTCGAAAGAAACTGGTGCAAGATTTTTACCAGATTTCTGCTTTGATACAGGACTTAAAGAAGAACTGGGAGAACAAAGGGACCGTCTTGCCTTTTTTCATAGCTTGTAAGAGTATCGCTTACATGTCAATTTGAAATTCCGAAAGAAACTTGTTCAATTAGGGAAGATGTCTATCAGCAAAGCCGTAAGAATATTACGGATAGGTAATCATATTTCAGACTGGCAGCTGAATGAAACAAGATGATGCCAAACAAAAATTACTTTTTAACTTTTGTAACACTCCGCATAGGCATGACGCCAACGAACCCAAACAGACTGTCGAACAGCTATTACTGGCAGAATTGCCACTCAATATTGCAGCGTCCTAGGAAGAGGTTCAAGTCGGAGGTGTCACAATAAAACTCACGAACGAGGCGCAATATCCCCCTGGCATCTCTAGCAGGAAAAGATACATAATAACGTCGAAATTTCTAATATCCTCAAAACACTTAAATAAAACAGACAGGCTATGCGAAAAACAAATAAGGAAATAAAGAAAGTGAAACAAAGCAAAGGAGGACTAGTTCGTTCAGGACAACCAAATCAGGTACCATGAACCTAACATCAACATTTAATAACATCCTAGATCTGAACAAGCTTTCGCTGAGATAAATCCCTGTTCAAAGGGGAAGCAGGTAAACTGAAGGCATTAGGATGAAGAAGGAGCGGAAAAATGAAGGACGGAAAAGAGAAGGAGTAGGAAAAATTTAAGACATAATCTATATAGATTCAAAGCTTGAAGAACAAAGGCGAGCTTCTTCAAATGTCGCTAAAATAATAAAACTCACACTATACCAATCTGCAAGAAGAAACTTGTCACTTGTATGCATCTGACGCTCAACAGTGTACTCTGCCCTGTTTGTTTGATAGACGAGATTGAGTGTGCATATTATTGCATGAAAGCAATATACTATATCTGAATTATTATCACGCACGTGAACCGACGTTCTCGCGTAGCCCGTGCAAAATTTGTATGCGTTCATTAAAATGACTAGCGTCTAACCGCAGGTCACTGGAATTAAAATGGCGGCTGACTAAAGCGGAAGTGACGTCTTGTTTTTTTCTCGTTTCGTGTGCAGTACAAACAATGCTTGTCCGCTGATGTTTGAATGATAAACGGATGATGTATTAATTTGTGACGAGGCAGTAATGCGAAAGATGTTGAACGCATATCAAAATCTCAGCAAGATGATGCCGAAACTCAATCAGGGCTATGAGAGTAGGGCTATACAAGGAAGTGTGATATCCTACAAATCTGTTGCAGAAAGGAAGACTTCGTATTTCTGCAAAATTAAGTTGTCTTAAAACATGGAAAGTTGTTAAGTACTTCTTATGATCGTTTTTGTTTTCCTACCAAGAAAGGTGTAAGGAATTGAACTGAATGATAGCAGTCGGTAGAGTGGTTAGGGGGCATGTTCGATTTACAATGCCTGTTATCCTGACATGATTTTCATTGTTCACACCTGACTTAAATGTTGTGATGGTTCCTTCAATAAGGCAGAGCCGATTCGTTCTAAAATATTTTCCCTTGTTATTGTTGTTAAATGTATTCTTGTAAAATGACCAAAATTGGACTGTATCTGAAGATCGTTAAATAAATAAATAAATAATGTTTCTCTTGTGTGTAAGGGCGCAAATTGGTATAATTTGTATTTCTAACGTGAAGTTGGCACCGACTTGTCGTAGCTCGCGTTGCATTCGGGAGGTCGTGGGTTCGATCCCAGTGGATGACCATTCTTACTGACAGGTTTTCCAGGGTTCTCCCTCAGCCACACCATGCAAATGCTGGGATGACACCTTCAATATAGGCTTGGCCGACACACTTCCCGAATCCTTTAAGCTTCCTTATCCCGACCCTAGACTTAGATGCCTAAAAGCCATAAATAAAATTCAAATCAAATTAACAATTATTTTGTTTTACTATTCATAACACCTGTTAAGCTAATTTCACCGAACCTTAAGTCAGTAAACCTAATGCATTGAATTGACTCGTTTTGCACTCCCCTTCACGTCCGGAGTTTAACGAAATTACTTTTCCTGATAATTATTCATCTATGGTTTAATGTTGTTTTACGTCCCCCAAAATGTAAAACTTACAGGAGAAATGTGGCATTTCCAAATTATTTAAAAATGTTAAAACGTACAATATAACAATGTTTTGAGTCATGGAAATTTGAAATTAAAGTCGAAGGACGAAATATGGGTGGGATAATTTAGCTCCTTGTGAGTTTCGGACGAGTACATGGCGTGGGAGTAGAACGTCATGTGCATTGCATATAACAAAGAACAAACCTGTTATTTCTGCCTCGGCAATGTGTCCGTGATTTTCGTAGCAAAATACGAACTATTAGTATTCATCCGCAGGCCGCTATGCTTTTATGTGTTGATCAACTCAAGCACATAGGTCTATTTAAGAAAATGAAGACACATAGATTTTTGCAAGACTTGGTGGATTAATGGCTGTCGCTAGGAGTTTATAGAAGTGTCTCTCTGATCTTTTTAGAAGGTAATAATTGCTATAGAGCGTAGATATGGCACAATAGCTGGCGTAAGCTGTGGAACTAAAGTAAAATTTATCACGAGGTTTTACAAGGCGTTAAATGTACTTCAAATAATGCTGTTCCCATTATTTCGGTTGCGTACGAAGTAGAATGTGACTCAGAATAATCGGTAGGCATAAATGGAAACACAATTTGTTCAAGGACTTGTGTACTTGCATCCAAATCCCCCTCCCTTGATTTTGCATTACATTCTGCATTTATGCTTCCATGATAATACAAATGGAGACAAGCTTAATGCTTTTTAATGTAAGCTAATCTACAAGCTCAAATAAATTTAAATTTAAAAAGGGGGATGTGCGGAAATGCGATTTTTTGTATTGCGCATTTTGAAGTACTTGCTATGTATCCTATGATTTCAATATTCTGAAAACGGTCACAACTTGACTCTTTGTACTTTTTGCTGTATTGTGAGGAAGTTCAGCACTTTAACATAAGGCGATAGCAGTGTGGTATTAAGGTTGTAAGTGCTAGATTATATCTGACTTTTAAAATAATATTTATAGAAACATCATGATAAAATATGTAATGAATTCTTAAGGTCTTTTTAAAAAGAAAATGCAGGATTTCTTTTCAAATAAGTGAAAACATTGTAGGAGCATGTGGAGAATTACAAACAAATATTTATTATATTCTGGGCATTCTCCTAGTGAGCTTGAGGAAATTCAATCATGTAGATGCCGTGAGAGAGTTCGAAAGTGCAGCCTCTGAGTATATGCAATTGTTAAAGAGCGATTTTAAATACTTGTTCGCTTAGTGGTGAACAAAGTAAAGAACACAGAAACGTTTGAGATACTTCCACCAAGTAAACTTATTAAAAAGTTAATGTGTGTTGATGGAAGAACTCCGACACATCCCGCTTAATAACACTGAGTAAATAATAATATTTAGTGTATATTAATAGTTAACATTAGAATTCCAGAACCCCCCGTGCACTAGCCGTGATTTAAGTACAGGACCCGGGCACTAGGGTGTTAAATCATGTTGCAGCTTCATGAACTAAGATTGAATTAACGTATGATCATGATGCGTAAGACTGTACAATTCAAAAAATGTACTCATACTTATGCGGCCGCCGCCGTTGTGTTTGAGAAGAGAGAAAGAGAGAGAGAAAAAAACAGGTTCGATTTCAATTGGTTTCTTCGGAAAATACAGGTAATAAAAGATACAGAAGAGGAAATAAAACGGAAGAATTGGATCCTTCCTCTTTTTTCTATGTGTGAGCCTGAGGTAGATTCCAGGTGCATATGAACATATATCTTTTGTGATTTCACTCTTTTCAAAACTACGGAAATCGATGTATGTACAAGCACGTATTTTGAAGTTTAAACCATTTGATTTGTTGCTGCAGATCTTCATAATTCAAATTGATGCTACTAATATCACAGTTCTATATTAATACTGCATATTGGAAAAAAATCTGACATAAGAATAGCTGTTATAAGCAAGAAGCTGTTTTTGATAACCCATAAGGCTGATAACATTTCTTTCTCTTTTTTTTCCTTTCGAAGCGTTGTTTGTACGAAATAGAACATACTTTGTAGGAAATTGTGTAAATATACACATTCCTATAAGGTATGATATCTTCTTATTTTAATTTCTGCTCCATGGCCTTACTGAATAGTTTTGGTGCCTGTGACTAGGGAAACAAAGCTCTGTGTTGATGTTTACATTGTTACTTCCAAAGGGAGTGAGCGCCGAGCCCCTGTGGTCCAGGCGGTAACGTCGCGTAGTTCAGGTCACCAATGGGTAGATAAACAAATGGGTTCGAACCCCAAGACCGACCATCCTCACAAATTTTCCAGGGTTTCCCTCAGTTTAAATAGGAGAGTGCCTAGATAGTGATAGCACCTTCACTTAGGGCCTGGCCGCTACTGGCCTGAGCTGTGACTATAATTCAGCTCAAGTAAATGAATAAGTTTGTTATTATCGTGTTTGAATTTATTTTAAAGCCTTTAGGCAAGTATGGTTCATGTCGTTTGGATGATGATGGAATGGAGAAAGTGTGAGGAATCCACGAAGCCTACATGGCACGAGCAGGGATCGATCCGATGACCCCTAGCACCAGACGTGAACACTCTACCAACTGAGCCACCATGGCCTACTATTATCGTGTAAAATGTGAAAGCATAGCAGATCCTTATGCAGTGGTTAGCAATATTATGTAAGTGGAAGCAAGGATACCAGGAAAGCAAGTTTCTCCTCGCCTCACAACTCCTTTGTTTAATGTTCATCAAATCATGAACAGGTAGTTCATATATTGTCGCTAAAAAAACAATAGCACGTGGTATTCTCAACCTTGTTTTCTGCTCGTCTGATTTCATTTTCTTTATTTTACCGTCATGTAATTGATTTAAATTTCTTACGTATGTGGTGGCCATATTTGACGTTTCTTTCATTGTCTCCATATTGTGTCTGCGCTCTACAGGCCGCTGCCCTCGAAACTCATGTCTTAGGAATGACATTTATTTGCTGAAACAGAGGAAAACCTTAGGAAACTTTTGTCAGGTTACGGGAAGCACAATTCATGCCATCGTGCCTCCCTGTCAGAGCTGAGATCAGAAACTTTTGGTGACCTTGCCGGAGCCATTTAAAAGCTTGATCTGATTGAATTTCGTGCTCCGGGGGTAACATTCCTGAAGGAAACGCAATAATTTATTTTCAGGAATGAATTAAAAACTCTGGTTTGCCCTCCGCGTCAGACCAGGTCCCAAGCATATACCCGGCAACCCTGTCCAAAACTTCAAACGTTCCAGCTCTGTTCCCTGTACTGTTCGCAATTCTGCGACCGTGGTGATGAGTGACAACGCTTGATTCTTTGTAATCAACTACTCCCGTTTCTGATAGCCGGTTGGTACAAAAGTGATGCAGAGTTTACTTTAAACTATAGGTCTCATACTTAGATAGCCATCTTTCGATGGTGAAAAATAGCAAACCACTCCCAGATACCTTCGAGGCATAGACCTACTTCCTGGCAGAACACACATAGTCATTCAGCAGATCACTCATTTGGTTGCTGCGACTAAGGAAAATAATATCATTTGCGTGTCTTCCAGTGCCAATCCGAGACCAGGTGTAACCACTAGAACGCGGGGAAGACAAACTTTGAT
>JAGDQP010023356.1:0-29273 GCA_022664845.1 Lepisma saccharinum
GATGGGTGCCTAACTTGTGACTGAAAATGTATCACAAAAATTGAACAGGATATTTTGAAACTGGTTAAATCAAAATAGGCTCAGATTGCGCGCTATCATGCTTACAATACAAACTATCAAAAGTTAAAATTTGTGTTACGTTCAACTTGTCATATTGCACGAAGTGTATTAGAACTTTTAATTGAAGTTTTAACTTCTCAATTTGCTAACGACAATTTTCTTTTGGTGATGTTAGATTCGTTCAGCCTAATTCACGTTAAAATAAACGACAATAAGTGATCGTATTTTAATGTGGCAATACTTACCCTAAACTGGATTTGTTCTTAAAACTGCCATAATATATTCATTTCATAATTCGAAATGACAAAAAGGACACGCATACAAATGTGTTTACTTAGCACACAATACATACAGACAAAATATAACACATAGACTCAGTGTTACAGTTTCCTCGCAATTGAACTTGGTTATTCATAGCTGTTAAGATCGTTGGCAAAATGGAGTAGGGGAAACGCGCTGGCCGTTTCAGTACGAAAACAAACCAACATAGGTTCGAATGCTGTTCACGCTAAAGATTTTTTTACAAAGCAATCGTGAATAGTCTAATCATTACTTCTCATACAAAACGGAGAATATTTCCGACTGTGGGATGAAGCACCTGAGTCACTAAAGAGAGAAAGACGATTTACGAATGTTGGTTGGAAAAGTCCAAATAAAGTCCCAGGGGGTTAAGAACACGTCATTGATCAGAAATATGAACTTTTCCTGTTATTATCCTTAGAAAGAAACACTATAACATATGTTAGGCACATTGTGACTAGAGATTCACCCGTGGAGTATCGCTAGCGTGCTGGACTTCTAATTTGAAAACCTGGGTTCGATTCCCCACCAGCCAGTTTCTTTTTCGCATACACTGAAGTATTCAAACAGAGATTTATCTTCGGGTTGTGGAGAACAAAGCATCACTGGTCATAATCCGAGCAAACAGTGTGTGTGCTATTTGGCTTAATGATAATCTAGTTTTCATGTTTTTCATTGGTCTTTCTCTCTTCCTCTCTTTCTTGATGTATTGTTATCGTGTCTTCGCTGCGTCTTTCTCTTCTTCTTCTCTCTATCTTTACTTTTTCTCTTACTTTACACAAACTCTCTCTTTTTGTGCGTGTTCCAGAGTCAATTCCGAGCCACTTTTGATGACCCTTTGATAGGGCCTGACCCAAACATAAGTGACCCCGTAAACCGATTGACCCGGTCTGGAAAATCTATGAACTGGGAATTTCGGAGATTACAAAGTATTCCGAAGCAGTATGTTTAATAAGCCTCACCGAATTTGCAAACTAGTCTCGCGCAAACAAAGAATGTGTGTTACACTTTTGACATTATCCTAGATGTGTCTCAAAACTCTGGAGTTCCACTGGAATCATGAGTATTTAATCTGACCACCAAGTTTGGTCTCCATTGTGAAAGTGACTTAATGAATGTTTGAAGCACCCTTTATATATTGGAATAACCCTGAAAAAATATAAAATTCAAAAGTTACTTCTCTCTTGCTGTTAGATTTGATTTATGGGAACTGAACTTTTTACTGTGGGAACTGAACTTAATATTTTAACTACGTTTAAATTCCAAAATTTATCTGCACTTCTTCTTCTTCTTCTTCTTCTATATCCCCCTTTCTCTCTCTCTCACTCATTTCTCTGCCTCTATCTAACAGATATACGATCGGTTTCAATGTTTCATTGTATGTGTTAAAATTTCTCCCTCCATCAACTTATGTATATTGATTCGTCTCGCCTCTATTCTTTCATTTTATCGATACCAATACATGTCTATTTTGAAAAACAGAACGTGCTCATGATGTTTGCTGATTTCAGTATGGGCGAGACGAAGGAAGGAGAAAGAGGGGGTCTGCTTACCAGACACGATTATGGGATAAAAAGGTACCACTTGGCCGGCATTCGTTGTCGCAATCTTTTTTATGTGCAGTGGGAAAACACTGGGAAAACCTAAGTCAGGACAGTCAGCCGCTGGTACCGAACCGAGGACCTCCGGAGAACGAAACGAACGTTTTACCAAGTAAGGAATTCATTAAGAAAGAAATAAGAAAGAAACCATAGGTTTTAAGTTCATTTTTTATTCTCCATGTTCGGTAAGGATCTTTTCTATTGGACAATTTGAATTAAACTTTTCAATACACTTCAACTAGTGGCCCACCTAAAATAAAAATGGTGTTAGGTTTCCTGTTTTGGTATTTGAAGTACGACTTGCTTACGTTTTTTTATTATTTGCTACACACTACAAGAAATCATGAACATCTTTCCAGAACCCAGGATATGTGATAATGTTTCCTCTTAAAGAAAAGAAAATTCCAACCCTTACTCGTTCACGCACACACTCTCAGAATCACACACCGCGCACTCTACGTTAGTTGGGTAGCCTATCTTGTAGGCTTAGAGAAAAATCGTGTATAACAAAGTCATGTGAACATTATTTTGGCCATGATAGTACAATACAAATGGTTGTGCCCTCCTCAGGCGCAGTATTTCGTAGATGCAGTAGGTGTTAATCTATATCATTTTGCTGCAATGTTGTTCTTGGATGTTTTCAGTCATGCAAAGTAAATAAATATATCTAGCCCAGTACAGTGATTCTGCCTGGATTTTTAGTTTGGGGAGTATAAACCCCAAATTGGGAAGCTCTAAGTAGAATTTGTGGATTACTATTTATTTTTTACCATAAAAAAATAATGCTTGAGAACTCCCGTTCGGTGGGTTCGGGCTGAATCCCTGGACTCTGACCTCGGGGCACTTGTCCCTCTGGCCTTACGAGTATTTGCGGGGACGTCACAGTATTTTCGCTAGCGTAAAGAATCATGGAGTGAATAGTTCCATAACAATAAAATCTTGACAGTTTAATATGTTGCGACAGTTTGAAACAGTAAATGTTTTCATTGCGAAGAAAAAAATACTTCACCTGACTTTTTCCAAAATATGTATGTGAATGTTATGTAATGTATAAAGTGTGTAATGTTTTATTCACATAAAATGAAGAAAACATCTTTATCGTAAGCAGAGCTTTCTTGGAAAGCAGAAAGGAATAGGTTACTGCTCTTTTAAAAAACTTTAGATGAACGAGTACCGAACCCGGGTCCACTTATTCACAAATCCAATGTCGTATCCACTTTTTACCATTTGTTTATTAAGTCTGAATTAGACTACAGAATCAAAGTAAACAGAAAAGAATAGATTACGAAAAACACTAATTGAAAATACAGGTATAAAATAAATTAAACAACAATTATCAAAATAGCCTATACAAAATATAAAGGTAATAAATACTCTATTGTAATAAAAAATAAGGTAAACGAGTACCGAACCCGGGAGTTTCTTTTTAATATTTTTTCAAGTACAAATATTACTTTTAATACAAACATTCCATTATCAAAACAAAGATACACAAGTGGTCCTGATTTTTTTTATTCGATCTTGTTATATACACATTTTACAAAGTATTACATTTCTTTACGTAATGGCTGCAGTTTTACATGGTGCAGGTTTTCCTCCTTCCCTAAATCCATTCCTAAATCTCCTGCGAACTATCTTCAAGAAGCGCGTTCTACCAGTTCCTGTGATCTTCTTGCGTTGGGCCTTTACACTCCAAGTATAATGCCCCAACTTCTTACTGGGATATACGCATTGTGCACATTTGGACTTCTCAATATGATAGGAAGAACGTCCACACCGACAACACAACGTGTGCGTCTTATTTCGGCGTTTACTGAAATTCGATGTATCTTTGGTCATCTTTCACCGTACCGGTACATGCGTCTTCCTTGAGCGAAAAATAGCAAACGACGACAAGGAGCTAGAGAACGACTAATGCTTTCCGAGAGTTACTTATACCAGTTCAGCAAACGCTTAACAGACGGCACAAATTACGTAGTGTTCACAAGTCATGATTGTCCTCTCCACAGACAAGTCTCTGCCCTTTTGTTTCATTCTGCCAGCAGTTCTGTTTGTTTAGAAAAATGGAAACAATGAGTTTTACCTTTAGCAAACTTCGGAGGAAAACGGCAGTGAAGCAAGTAGCTGTTATTTTTATCGGTGGTAGCAGTGATTGCAATTTAGCCGAAGTAGCTATGAAAATAATAGTTACTACGTTATCTTTGCTGATCTCTATTTCACACCTGTTTTTGTTGAATTTTCCTTTTATTTTTTTTTGCTTCTTTGTGCAGTGTATTGATGCGCGATCTCTTCGGGACTGCGGCGTAGGATCGACACTTCATAGGATAGAAACTTGAATTTACCTCTCAACCTTCATACGATCGACACCTCAGGCGAAAAAAACCTGTTTCGGCCGTACGCAGTGTCGATCGTATGAAGTGTCGATCCTATGAAGTTCTCATGCGGAATTTTTTCATGTTTCCCCTCAAAAATAGTTATAAAAAATAATAATTTAATTTACTCTTTTTAAGCTCTACATATTTCCTTTATCGTGAATTTTGTTCTTGATCACCAGATATATAAAAAAGCTTTTAGAAAAGTAAATTACCTGCGTAGGATAGATACTTCATACGATAGAACCTTCATACGATCGAAACCAGTGTTGCAAACTTAAGTACGGGAAATGTTCGATTTTATCGATTTTATAGAAAAACTTCCGTATGTCGCTGCAATCTATTATGAACAAAGAAATTACATTATTATTATTATAGTCAGGGGCGCTGTGGCGGGGGGTACAGGGGTATAATGTACCCACCCACGAGGATCGAGAGTACCATTTATCATAGTATCTTCTTCACATCTTTCATTTTTGTTAACTTCCTATAAATGCAGTTTGGGTCAATAGGATAGTCATCATATATTATATTTTTCACAATTTCTGTATTTATATTATCTTTATTTTCTGTAAATGAAATAGTATAACATATTGAATTCTTAGAATTGACATCATCTAGTCGTATGTTTATGTTGCCAAGTTGATCAGTTATCTCCTTCAATTGTAATTGTAATGTTTCAATTTGACATTTCATCTCAAACTGTGTTGTTTCTTTTAAGGTGTCGTTTGCTGTTGTATCTAGAGTATAGTTCATACTCTGTAACGTCAATTTTTGTTTCCATTCAGGGCAAGTTTGATATGCCTTGTCTTCCCAAAATTACATATGGAAGATTATACTTAGAGGCAAACAAGTTCAATTTGTAGGTCTTACAATTAAATATACAATCTAATATTAATTTTACAACAATCGGTAACTGTAGGCAAATACACATGATGTGGTAATTTCTGTTTGTCTAATTTCAAACGACTAACTGTGGGCTTGTCAATTAAATTATAACCAGCTCCAATGTCAGCTAAAACCTCTGAGTTTTGCAATGTTACGGATAAAATTCCACTATTGATATCTGTTTCATTTATAGTAGTTATATGTGCCACAAAAATAACATCTATTGAAATACTTACTTTGGTTTCAGGTTTTGTTTTATGTTCTATTTCAGAATGTGAGCTGTTAGAAACCTGTAATACTTTGTTAGATTGTTTATTTTTCGTTTTCAGAAAGCACTGTGTCTCGAAATGACTAAGATTTTTTACAATAATTGTAACTCTTATTCTATTCTGGGCATTTACGTGAAGGATGTTTATAGTCGCAAATTTACATTGGTAGTTAGCTTCCTGGTGTTTTCTGTTTTCAGGTTATCTCCTCTTATATTTATCATTATATCTAGAATTCATACCTGTTTCACTTATGAACACTGAGTGCATGGAATTATTCAGAATTCTGTTTTGCGTCTCTATTGCTTCAAACTGTATGGCTAGTGTAATTGCTTTCTCAAATGTTAACGTGTGTTCTTGCAACTATCTCTTCGGTGGTGAACCATCAGCTACCCCTAACACAATCTGGTTCTTGCAAGCTTATTGTTCGAATATTCCAAATTGACATCTGCAAGCTTGTTTTCGCAAGACCAGGTTCTATATGTATATTCCTTCACAGGTTGACCATGATGTGTCATTCGGTGAAACGTGTAACGTTCGGTAGTCACATTTGTTTGTTTCTCGAACAGATGTTTCAAAATTACTACTAGCTCACTGTGCGTAATTTTACAAATTTAAATTGGATGATTTTGTTCTTTCACTCTAGTTTAAAGTTCAGGTGGCATCGAGATTAATAACACTTGGTGTCTCCTCTCTAGTGTCCACTCTTGTAGATCACCAAAGACGTTAAATTTTTCGAAATAATTGTCTATCCTCTCCCTAGACTCGTCAAATTGATAGAAACTTCATTTATTTTCAGACACATTGAATAGTAACTCACGATAGATTCACAAATTAGATATTGCGCTGTATCGATATAGTTCTCGAATCACTGCTTCACAATATGGTTCTTCACACAACTTATATTATACCACTGACAGTTATGGTTTCTTGCGAAATTGGACTGAAAATTTTTCTCATACTTTGATATCGTTTTGATATTTAAAGTTCAAACGTCTGCTGTTGCCATTTTAATTTTTCGAATTTATAAAATATAATCGCTTGCCATTTTAATGTATCGGATTCAAAAAACATTTTTTGTTGCTATATTGATATTTAGTTGATCCAATCCCATCATCGTCGCCATTTTGATAACTTTTTTATTTTTATTTTAATTCTTCCTAATGTACTAGAAAGCTTGCATGGGTAACATTCAAGAATGCATCTAGATTCAGACTTCAGGTTATCAACTAAGAATAGATTTGGTTCTTTTTGGTTTTTGCCGAGTGATATACTTTAGTCTGTCCGTAATGATCAACTCCAGAAAACTTCCTCAGAGAAACTATGTTCAGTATGCAGAATACTGTTAAATTCCGTACGAAGAGCAAACTAAACTAACAAACAAAATCCATCTTGTTCAGTGCACAAACGTACACATCAATACACTTTTCTGCAATCCCGAGAATTACTCAAATACTTACACACTATCAAATGAATCTCATAGAATGTCATAATTATTCAACTTACTTCATTCACCTTATTTTTTTTTACATGGAGAAAGTAAGCATTCGTCATCTGAATATTTATATATTGATGCGGTGACATCAAACCATTTTAACATCTATATCTCATTTGTTTTATATCCTATTGTCTGAAACAATGCCAACAGTGTGCTTTCAAGACACTAAAACCAAATATTTAGCCTGAGTCTTTCTGTTGATAAAGTTTATCATTGTTTTGGGTATTCATATTATAGTTTATATATCAAAGACGTGCTACAGTCGTTCGAGGGAATAAGTTCAAATCAGTAAAGAACTCTTATGGAGAGATAAAAATATTTTAATTTCAAGTGATATCGAAAATTATACTGACAATAGTGACAAATTGAATTTATTTATTGCTTTTAGTTCATCTATGTCTCAGGCTGGAATGAGGTATGGTAAAGGATGCTGGAAGGAATCGGCTAGGACCTACGTCGAAGTGTCATTCCGACATTTGCATTGTGTTAATGGAGAAACCCTAAAAATTTAAATTAAGATGGGCAGCCTTCGTTTACGAACCCAGAAACTCCCGAATATGCATCCAATGCTCTACGGTGACAATTGAGATTGCGGAGTTTTACCTCCGGGTGGGCAAGAGCTTAGCGCTCTCGCTTTCTGTGTGCGTAGTCACGGGTTCAGTTCCTGCTGAGACTCTCTTGCCACTTAGCTACGAAGGCAGTTGGTGCTCATGGCTTTTCGAGTGATATCCATAGCTAGGGTCTTACTGCGAAGGAGATTAATCATTAACACGTTTTTGATTTTACTGCGAGGAATGTCTCGTGAATACGTTTGCTACAGTGTAAAGATTTATTCCTAACTTAATTTCCATTTCCGCCAATGCAATCCTTGCCACTCTCGGTCCACCAGTGCTCTGTTTTCTGTTCACAGTGTAAAGGCAATATAAACACTCAAAGTGACTGGGCGTTCAGTGACAAGCAAGTAACTTTACTCCTGTTACTGGATTATAGAATATTCAACTAAGGCTTAATCTTCATCCACAAAAGTACGTAACCTCAAAATTGCCAGTTTAGCTTACACTTCGATCAGAAAATGGCCGGATTTTAAGCGAAAAATAACTGAACGTTCACCGACAAAATACTTTGTCCAGTTTCAACCTATTTTCAGTCAATGTTAAGCTATTACAAAGAAAATGTTAAACTTTAAAATGGAGTTAAGGTTACTCATTAAAATGGAGTTACTTTCATCCATTTCGTGTTTCCACTTTTTACAGTGTTCTTGCATTCAACCCTTCAAATTCAGTTTCATCGCTAAACTTTCAAGCAGTCGTTCAGTCAGTTTTAACGTGAAGTTGAACTAAATTTGAACATATAAAAATTGGGGCTCTGTAGTCTATTTCCGACTTGGAGCAAGATCTTCTTACTTTATAAAACAACTAGCTGAACAACCCAGTGTTAATCAGGATGCTAAATTTAAAAAGGAAAACTCACAGTCAAGCTCAAACAACTCGAAGGTCATATCCTTCCTCATATGCTGAAAGAAATGTACTAGGGGCAGGATCAAAAGTTTGGAACAGACTTGATTTAGGTCTTCAAAGGCTATTAAAAGGTTGGTGTAGGCTGGTTTAATAGTATGGATTCATGTAATGGTTACATAGGCTGATTCTGAGAATTATTCGAATCGCCGGTGGATGAGTAATTTCACTTGTCATCTTGTATTACACATTGAACGTCACAGTTCGGAATTCTGCATCAGGTTCATTATTTAGAACGTTATCTCCATGTAATTGAAGGAAACACCAAACTATCATCGGCTCCCTTTGCCTAGAGATCTACTTGATATAGAACTGCTTCTGTACGGAACATCAATCATCATCATGATGCAAGATTTTACGAGTACTTCTTCAGAGGCTACTCACTGATAAAAAATAGCTAGACGTGGAATCTGTTCCAAGATCATTTTTGAGAATGATTCTCATTCATCACTCTCTTCAACTGTATTTCTATTATCTTTAGGGTGTCGTAAGTGTACACATGATCACACATTTTTTCTCTATCGTGGGAGAAAGAGAGGGACTGCGTAGTCTCTGAGTTTAGTCTAGAGAAGGGTTGCCACCTTTCCCGATTCTGTAGGGACCAACCCGATTTTCGGCTCATTGTCCCGCGTTCTGATTGAACGTTTGTCGGGACGCAGATTGTTCCAATTTTCACTGTTCTGAGTTGAAGAATAATGAATATTTTATTACTTGACATTTTTAATTGTACATGCATTAAACTACACTTATTATTTCTGTGAGTCATACAAATAAGATTTCTTTCTAGTTCTTTACTTCTGGGGTCTTAACACATGTTGGAAAGCATTTTTTAAAACTAGTTCTTCTTCAGTGCGCACTCTTGTCCTAAGGCGCAGAAAATTGAGAACAAGATGGCGGCATATGTTGAGTTTTCGGGTTGCTACTTTGAAACAAAAAAGATGATGATTGTTTTCAGTGTTTAATATAAGTTCATATGTATAAGACAGACCTTTCGGTCGGATAAGTTAATTATTAAAATTTATTGGCTGCATTCAAACTTAATTTTACATTTTCTCAATAAACTTAGGTAAAACACGTTTTTTATGGCTTAAATTTTGAAATTTTCCCAAGGTAATACTCCTGGAACCACCTTTCTAATGGAAGCTTTAAAAGTCTAGTTTAAATAATAATTAATAAGAAAAGTACCATTTATTTTAGTTAATCGGTAGTAAATTTTAACTTTAAAAGCAGTTCAGAATCGCCCTGAGAATTACTATTAAAGCTTAATTGTATTTTTTTTTCATGGAAGTACTCCTGGAACGACTATCTACTGATACCCTTAGACCCCAGGTACAGAACCTGTCTCCATTTTCTTCAGCAGGGGTAAGTGGACACCTTCGTCTAGAGTGTCATTTCGATATTCGTCTTGTGTTACAGAAGGAAATCGCATTATAAACTCATCGTCCGGATTAACGGTTAGGATATCCGATAAACAGATCCAATATGCATGGTAAACAATAGATGGCGAACTAGATAACTGTAGTTAAGTTTATGATAGTTTTGTTTGACATTCTTTATTCTGATGAGATTGTAAATGACCTGAACGTTCCGGATATATCAAGAAACCATGAGTTTGCTATGATTCTTAAGTTTAAGAATTAGAATATTATTGTCTATGTATAATATCAATCTAGAAGAAACATGAAAAATGGAACAACAATTACAAGATCGAAATAACCTTAGCGACAATGAGAAACGTTATTTTCAGCTACGTTTCTTGCAACAATCGTCATGTTACGTTAGTAACTAAATAAATATATTAATCAACTACTCACAGTGCGTGTATGTAAGTAAAACCAAACGTTTAGTTTTAATTAAAAGATTCAGAAAGTGTTACTTTTAACTAAATTATATGTGTATTATTGTCTTAAAATGATAGCTATTTTTTTGTAGCACTGTACAAAATACACTTTTATCACGTGAACTCCTAGAAAGATACTGCTTTTTCCAAAATAGTATTCCATTACCGCCTTTGGACCAGCATTCAAGAGCTTTCAGATTCAAATCCGCCTTGACTTCGGATGTATGCCTTTTTTTAAAGTATTGCACTTATGTAGCCACACGGAAACAAAAAAATTGTTTCCGGTGACCAAATATTAACAAGCAAATATTTAGTTTTTAACATTACATAGAGAACTTCTATTATAAAAAAATATATGGTTGAAATTAATTCTAGTCCATTCTCATAAAGATTCAGACTTTTGTTATATTAAAATATTTAGACTTAAAATTCCGACGGAAGTTTTAAATTCGCAGAGAATTCCTGTCCGTTTTTTTCTGTCATTTAGGCTGTGAGTTGGAATTTAAAGTTTGTATGTATATTTTAGTATAGCAAATTAGAATTTTGATATGGATTTACCAGAAGTATTTTAAAATTACAATAGGGCTAAAGCATGTAATGTTGATCTATGCTCATGTCATGTGGGCTTTGTGGTGGACATACATCGTGTGTGGGTTTTCTCGGAAATCTTCCATTTCCTCCCACTTCCTTCATTCCATCGTTTATCCGGCCTGAGCAAAATTTGCTTAAAGGTCTTTAAAAAGCTAATTTCCATGGAATGTTGAGAGCAAAACATTTGGTTGTTCGCTTTTGGTCACCGCGAGTAATTTCTTTCCTTCTGTTCAAGAGCAGTCGAGGTACTGTCCACTTTTTGCACATAGTCTCTGATCTAATTCTGGTAGAATGCCTTTAGGCGAAGTATTTGGGAGTTCACTTTAGTTAAGAACCCCTTCATAGAGGCTTACTCACAAGCTTGTTTAGGACATTAACAACAAATTTTCTAACAATTAATACAGCATTATTCTATTTAAAACGAAACAAATCTTTGATGTTAGCATCTCGTAGTAGCTAACCATTTTACTAAAAACAACCTACAGCTATTTTCTCCTCACATTAGATACTACTGCTTAATGGCTCATTTGCAAATCTGCTCTCCTGCCTTAGTGCCATTCGCTTCCTCATGAGTTCAAAAATTCCCCAGAGAAAATTGTTAGGTGAGTGACTTTTGACTGTTTCGTCTCTTTTCTGTAGACGTGGTCAGTTATTAGGTTGGAGGTCCCTTAGTGCAACTAACAGAACAATTTTAAACAAAGCTACGACTACCGAAAGCAACCTTTAACCCTGTTTAACAAAAGGCTGAATGGTCACTCAGCAATCAGTTCTTCTCGCTCAAAATGCTGTTATGTGTTATGAAGATTTCTCCAGCCAATGAGAAATACGTATTTAGGCTATTTCTCAACTTTGTTACTGTCCTAATATATAATTTGTAGGCTAGTTCTTAACCATTCTTAATAATTATAAGAGATGAATGAATTGTACAGCTACGGACATAAAGATTGTCGCAGGTCTATGGCTGACATTTCTTCTCTCAAAAATAAATATATTGAAGTATCGTATACATTCACTGACTTGCAATGATAAGCAGAATTGCGTAACGTATTTGTGTGAAAAATATTGTCCTGATATATAGCCAAACAAGGGTAATATACAATAAAATTAAATGTTGCGTTGAAAAAATTGTAAGTTCAAAAATCCCAACAAGTTGTAAAGTTCCCTCATTTTCCCCCCGCAAGGGGATTATTTTGTAACCCAAGGGTAATTTTTAATTCTAGGCTTTGCTAACAAATTAAATACTTGATTAATTTAATGAAGACATAATTATTTACGACGTAGATGAGGATCAATTGTATTAAAAACAAATTACCATATTTGTTTCTTTAAATAATGTAACTCAATTTCGGTTCCGTAAACCCAAGCTGTTATAAATAAATGTCAAATGAGATACTTTTTCAAGAAGTTAGAAAACATCTAATTTACTAATGACAATCACTGCCCTCTGTTTGCAACTGAATGAACCACGTGATTTGTCCAGTTATTTCTACCGGTATTTCAAATTTAAGTGTGCAATCAGGGCAGATATTAATAAATTGTTTTAATTTTAAATAACTTATAAAAAAACAGTATATATTTTACTGTCAGATTTGCGAAAACTGTTTTTCAGAAACTTGCGTTAAAAGAGAGAGTTTTCTTGAAACATTTGTTGGATTGGTAATAAAATAAAACTGTCATTTCATATACATTTCTAGAATGCAGGGTGATGGCAATCTAGCCTATTGGTTTAGGGAATAATTCACAAACATTTCACATGTTGAGAAATGTGTCCGTGTAGATGCATTCGAGCGACTTAAGCCAGGAATTATTTAAGGGTGGGGGTGGTAC
This sequence comes from Lepisma saccharinum, assembly GCA_022664845.1. NCBI lineage: Eukaryota > Metazoa > Arthropoda > Insecta > Zygentoma > Lepismatidae > Lepisma > Lepisma saccharinum. The sequence continues at coordinate 12,758 of JAGDQP010023356.1, forward strand.
CGGACTCCCTCCCCCGAAATTCGGATATTTTTAGTAATATTAGTATATTTTTTGACAAAATTATATGCACTTTACATAAATTTCACACACACACACACAGACAGACCTCGGGTCCTTGTGAAGGCGTTGGTTCTGCCTGAAACCATCTCCTAGATATATGCCTGCCTTAAGCAAGCGATTTTCAATGGCAGGTTCGCGAAAATATTTTACCAGTTCCAGGCAAAGAGCTGTTATTTATCTATTTTGCTGAATCTGCAAACATATTTTTCATTTTCTTGCAGCAACAAATACGTAGGTTAAAAAGATATTATTCCAACGCTCGAACTCCAAATAAACTGTAAACCTACTATCAGTTCCCAACTATTGCAGAGCTCCATAGATCAGTTGCGGCGTAAGTTAACCTGAGGCCGGAAGCAAGTCAACTTGGTTGATGCCCGTTCACGATAACAATCGTGAGCTCACACTGCTACTGTTGGCCAAATATTTTATTTTCCGTCATTTGGAGCCCCGCGGGAAAGCTCAGTTGCCAAGGCAGATATTTTCTTGCTCACTCGCCGTAACCTATACGTAGAAATGTCTTTTTATAATCTGAAGTGTCATGCTTATTAGTCAAGCGAACAAAAAAAGAGTTCTGAGACGGCATTGATGTTACGTCACCGACCACGATTGATGTGCTTCATTGATTAATCTTAACAAGCGATTCACTTGTGTCGGTGACCAGCAGGGGCACCGCTAGCTCCTCTCACGCTACCACTGCTAGAGATATCTAGTTACCTCCTCCGTAACTCGAAATTTTTCCGTTATGACAACAAATGTGATGTGGCTACAAAGTTATCGTAACGATAAACGTATGGCGGCAAGCAAGCAGCGTCACCGGTGTGGATTTCCAAAAATCCCGCATTTGCGAATTGCTTATTGCCAGTAAATATTTTTTCCACATAGAACTAGCTATTTTTGTAACATTACTAGTGTGTAGGAAATTATTTATTATTATTATTACTTGAATGTTGTGTAAGCACAAATACATGATTTTCTATTGGTAAACTATATGAATTAGAGCTAACAAAGGAACGTAGAAGTACTCTTCAAATTCATCAAGAACGGAAGCATAATCAAGAGCAAGTTGCGACTATACAGAGTATCGTGTGCTTTGCGATCCCTGGAATGTGAATCATGCGCTTCACTATCAATCTACCTATTATAGAGTCTTAACTGTGTATTCAGCAAAATCGCTCTGTCTCTTGGTAGTCTGAGGTCCCACAGCTAACCTAAGGTAACAGTTTCCATTCTGAGAACCAGCTTTCAAAAATTCCCCGGCAAGAAGCAATAGTATCTCATGTAGAAGGAGCAATTAACGCAAAAAACACTAAGTAAGGAGAACAATCACGGACGGAAGGAAAAACGGGAAAATATTACCTGATTTTAAATAGCCCGCTTTCTCTCTCTGCCGCTTGCTCGGCATGAATTCGTATCAGTGCGTGGATTTATGTTACTTTCTGTGCGAAGTTGTTTTAAAACATCAATATGTATGTGCAAGTGAAAAAGATTTCTAATATTTCCCAAATTGAATTAGGAATCGCCGTAGCTCAGCGCGTCTGACTGCAAATCGAGCGGCCCGCGTTCAAATCTCGGCCAGGACGCTAGAGGCTCTTCTCGCACACATCCACCTATGAAAGTGACTACAAAGTGTTCTTGTTATTTCTGGGGACCTTGGGTGGTAATGTCCCTTGTGAGTTAATAGTAATTCCGCTGCCTTGTATCAAGAGCCACGGGTTCGATTCCAGGTAGGGGCAGACATTTTTTGGAGCCATGTTGTGTCACCTTTTCTTTCGCCGTCTTTCGTACGTCATCTTTTTCCTATACCGATTGTCAATGTCACTTGTTAATGGGACTTAGTCTAGTGAGTGATTAGATATCAAATCAATTGGACTAAGCACCCCATCTTACTTCATGCCGTGGATCGAGAAAATTCGGAGCCCTACCTTGACATGTCCCATGTACCTTTAACCACGCGTACGCATCGAACAGGGGATACCTTTGTCTTTAACCAAAATGCCTCTTAAATTCTAGTTGCTATCTCCTAAAATAAAATTGGTAACCTAACCTAATTTGCCCTAACCAGAAATATGCAACAAGCTTCTTCCATATATTTAAAAATAACAAAACATCAATCTAGTTATTAGTGGTACTAGGTTCAACATTGGCATTTCCCTATGCAACAGTATTCAGGGTCGCAAAACGCACGCTCGGCTGTATTTCCGCCGAAAATGCACGATCGCAAAGCTTCAATGCACATACATTTCCATATTTTTAAAGAACTACATTTTCTTACATTCTGCTTAAAAATGTCCCTTGTTATTTTTAAAAAAATATTTAGACATTTTAATAATTCATTGACGTAGGTTGGAAAAGTCAGTATTATTTTCATTATACGTAATTTCAAAATTTTATACACTTTACAGAAATATGTTTAACATTTTTATTATCAAAGTCGCATTGATTTCCCTTCAACATCTGTTAACGTTGTGGTGCCATCTCTTAGTGTTCTGCCGAACTACTTGATTGCTTTCTAAGGCTGAGACGCTTACATAAGAAAGTATATACAAAATAGCATAATGCAGGCAACACTAGCTCCATCTCTTAATGATGGCGTCAATTAGATGTTCGTGACAGAAATAATGCAATCAGTCAGTTTATCATGTTGGTTTAAATTGGTAAGTTTTTCTAGTTATACATTTTAAAATATTTCTTTTGTTTCAAAATCTTCTTTCATTAGGAACAAAAGAAAACTTGTTGAATGCTGTGTTTTATGGCTTTTAAAATCAACCTTCATGGCGAATTTCAGCTTTTTTAGCTCAATGAAAAGTGTACTTTTGATACCTGAGGTTTGAGGTTGACGTACGTAACTGATTAATTGATTTTTTAAAAAACAAATCCAATCTATAAACAAATAGTCATGCCAAATTTCAGCTTCTAGTCCAACAAGAAGTGCTCGAAAGCCACTGAAAGGGCAGACATACAGAAGCGTCTGGGATTTTCTGACTATGAGTATGAGTACTGAGATATGAGTATGTAAATTTTATTTATACGTTTCAAAATTACCATGCATTTTATTTATACACAAACAATTTACCTCTTCGCAAGAGATATTAACGTGCCGTGAACTAAAAAAAAGCATTAAAATCCTGCAAAATACTGAATAATAATTAAATACTAAAAATTCTGAATATAAAAACCAAAACGCCAAAAATAAAAACTAAACAAACAAAAGCAGTTGTATAATATTTATTATTTATTAACGTTCCAGAAGTTTAACACCCTCAAATTTGTTGCGGAAACAAAGGGTATTGAGAAGCACTCGATCTTAAGAACCTGCTTGCTCTAATGGATAGAAGCAAGCAAGAACGTTGGATTGCTAGTAGTGAGACATGGGTTTGATTCTCAGTTGATATTTCTTACTTCTTTTTTGTTACTTAGAAACAATTGTTCCTCTCTCAACATTTAACAAAATTCACAGAAATAGCTTCGAAACCTAAGGTTAATGTTTACAGGTAAGACAAGTCAGATTAGATTCTTATTTCATTATACGCATCATCAAAACTTTAGGCACTTCACGGAAATAACTGAGAAAAGTCAGGTTAAAGAGGATTTTTTTTTATTTCTACGTGATACAAAATTACCCAATCTCTCTCCGTGCTGACGTAACTTTCGCTTGGAATTACTTCGGCGACCAATTCGCTGGCTATACACACTCACAATCTATCTGGGTTTTCGGCAGTTTGTAGTAGTAGTATTAGCAGTCAGAAGGAGTAGCACTATTAGTATTTATTGAATTAGAAGTAGTAGTAGTAGTAGTAGTAGTAGCAACAACAGAAAAAAGTTAGAGCTGCGCTTCTACTTACAATCGCAAAGGATCCGGTCCCTTGGTAGTATTTAAGCCATACAAGCATTATCTTTTATAAAATAGGATGGCAACACTGACAACTACAGTGAATGTTTAGTTTCGAAAAATTCACAGTACTTGTGTCGAATCATGTTTATGCCAAGTTTGTCGCAGCTAGGTGTATCTGAATGGAAGCAATTTAAATAATTCATGATTTTTTTAAATGTGCTGACAATACTGAACCACTACACCAATCAAGACTATTTCCGCGGCTCTGAGCTAATCTAACTAATACCTTTCGAAAGGCACATAATGAATGTCTCTACACCTGATGGTTCAAGAGATATATTTTGGCATTGGCTGACAATACTTACAACGGGATTCATGTGGAGCGGAAATAGTTGTGGTATGTTCTTACGGAGTCAAACAATGTTTATGCCAAGTTTAGTGCTGCTATGACTAAAATAATGGAAGCAATATGAAAAAAGATAATTTTATAGAAAATAGGCTAGCAACAGTGTTAAGTGAATTTCTCGGCAACGTATACTCTCTGAATGTATTTGTATTGCGTCGAATTATGTTTGGTGCAGCTATGTATAACTGAATGGAAGCAATTTTAAGAATTGATTTTTTAAAATGGGCTGGCAATACTTAATGACTGCACCAATCAAGACGGTTCCAGGGGCTCTGAGCTGGTTTAACTAAGACTTTTCCAAGAACATCTCAAGCATCTCTCTACACCTTGTAAGTCCTGAGATTTCATTTCAAGACACGGACGGACAGACTAACACCATGAACGGGAATAGAAGGCCCATTTTGCTATAAATTTGCTATTAAGAGATCTAAAATCAGTGGTAGCCGTAGTACTAGTACGTAGTAGTAGAAGTAGTAAAGCCTACCTCACATTAGAAAATAAAGCTTATGTAAGCCTTCACTGTTCAACTTTTTAACAATAATCAACTATGGACAATAATCGTATTTTAATTTCAGTGATGGCCGCTGTCTGCTGTGGCCGATTCGACAATGCAATGCAATCTAAAATTCACTGTCACTAATCATGGGCGGATTTATGAGTGGCACTGCCCGCTAGTTATTTCAAAATGACTAAATGTTTCATTCTAAACGATAGCTTTTAAAGTAATCCCCCCCTCTCTCTCTTCCGCCCATGTGTCACACAAGAAAATAATAAATAAGTAATTTAAATTGTAAAGTTCTATATGGATTACTCTGTATTAGCGTTGCCATTAGTGTTTAATACAAGCGATAGTAAACCAAGTGGGAACCCCCAACAGCCAGTGGTAGGTTAACTAGCCTAATATGACCTAGACTCAAGAACTAACTTAAAGCTTCGAAGCTCATTAATCTTCTCGGAAGAGTTGGGGTAATTACAGCTAGCGTTCAATAAAATAAATAATCACCAGATTGTTTTATTCAAGAAGAACATTTCTGACACATATTAATTTATATTCTTCCAAGCTCTTTAAAAAAAAGTCAATAGGTTTTCAGATTACGTTTTTTTTTACTAAAAATAGTAAACGATTCTTGAAATGACTGTAAAATTAACAGTAAAATATAGAAGTATCATAATTAAATTAGATATCAAACGATAAAAATGAAGAATAGTAATCTACAATTTAAAAAGCAATAGCGACGACCAGGATTTGAACCCACGACGAAATGAAATTTAAATGTGAATCCAGTGCGTTAACCCCTCGTCCAGCCTATTAAACACTGAGAAATGTTTATTTTACTAGATTTCAAGCTAAGAGTGTGAATTGAAACCACATTAAGTGTTTATAATTTATTATTCTTATTTTAGAATCTTGTGTTTGATTTGTAATCCCTTATTTATTTGTGAGAATAATTACAATATATATCACAATTGTTCTGTAATGGGTTTTAATGTCTGATTATGTTCATATGTTTCAACGTCAGGAAACTTCCCTCTACTGCGGGAAATTTCCCTTTGCGAGGGAAATAACAGGGAATTTGGGAAATAATCTCTAAAGATATGCGACAATCTTTATGTCCATAGCTGTACATACTTCTATGCTTTTATAAAACATGAAACTCCTAGATTCGGATTTGGTACAATTCCAATATTTTACTTCTTCAGATATTTCATCTGCAATTTATCGTATTCAGGTTTACCTGCAATTAAATGTTACCAGATATTACCAATTTGCTTTTAGTAACAATATTATTATTTACTTACATGCTTTCAGCGATTCTTTTCAAAATTACTTTGATATTGATTCTTTTAATCTGTTGATTCTCTTTGAATCTTCATGTGTGCCATTTTCAAATTATATTTATATCTCAAACCAAAACGTTTAAGACCCTAGTGCCCTTTTTCCTACCAAGGACGAAGCGAAGCCAAAATGGTTAATAGAGTTAAAAGATTTCACTTCACTAATACACACATGAAACGAAGTGCACTTAGTTGCGTTCAACTGCTCTCAGTTGCACTTAGCCCACTGTAACTAAGCATCTTACGTAATCCCCGTCGTTTCGGAAAGAAATCATGTGATAAAGCTGTACAATGATTTTCGTATTTTAAACAATGGTAGCATAACTATCAAACTCAAAATCATATATATATATATAACCTTTTTTTTTCAGAAATAAGATACTTTTTTCAATAATTTATGTGCTTATGATGTCGTTCAACACAATTAGTATACGTCTTGTAGTAGGTTAAATTCAATGTTTTATCGGAAGTATGAACATTTCTTGAATCTTCTCCATTTACCATCATCTGTTGCCTATATCGTTTCCTTGCTTTCCGAGAATTTAACCTTTCTTTCGTGGTTTACCCTTTTGTTGTGCTTCTTGATTAATAGCATTCAATTATGATTGACACTGGTTAATTTCTATAGCAAAATTCACTTTCTTAATTTCTGATAATTGTTTTATATGTTTCAGTTTCGGGTCCACATTTACTTTTCCAGATGTCCCACTCTCATTTTTCTTCAACATTAACAGGCTTTCTGAACTTTTTAATTACTTCAGTATTTGACTTGACATGTACATTTGTAACTCACAAAATCTTCCTTTGAACTTGAATGCCCTTTCTTATTAATGTTATTGTCATTTTATTAATAATGAACTTATCAAATTGCGACACAAAGTTATATCTCAATATGATATCGTACGGACATCTTAATACATATACATTCAGCTTAAAATTGAACAAGTGGCTCCAGGTTCTAATAAGGGTTGAACTCTAATGCCTGCAACCTCCACTGCAATCGTTGGAATGTTTATATTATTTTTATCATCAGTTTTACAATGAAACGCAGAACATATCTTATGTATTTCCTCCATTTGTTTATCATTATCTCAAGGATCAACTATCTCATCTCTATCGATAACCGGTAATCATGCTGTTCTTTTCTCTCACATTGTTCATTCACCTGATGAGTGCCATCATCTAACGGGTAATACATCGTTACCTTTCATTTACATTGCATACTTGATGATCCGCGCCTTTCAAATGTTCTCTTAGTACAGCGCCCATTTCTCTATTCTAATTACGACTGTTTACATCACCAGTATATGCCCTTTCAATATAAAGATTCTTTTGTAAATATTTACTTTGATATGCACTCATATTCCTAATATATTCCTCCTTTTTCGAATTAACGAATTGAGAATCTTTGAGCTCCTTTTTGCTACATCTAAAGGCATCCAATTTACGAATATGTTTAAGTAATTCCTCAGTAGTTTTGCAATTAGAGAAAAGTAACTCTCTCTGTAACATTACTGGCAACATGTTCAATATGATTTGATACAGTTGTTTATGGGAAATATTTTCATCCAAGGTCGTAAATTCTGAAATAATTTCTTGTATCTTGTCGGAATACCGTTCGACGTCCCGCCAATTTATCCTAGTATTTTTCAATTCTCTTTTCCTATATTTGTATTGCTCATAACTGTCATAAATTTGTAGAAATAGCATGCAGAAATCATAATACGATTTTATCTTTCCTTTGTTCAACCAAAAGACATAGAACAGGACCTTGCATGGCTCTTTTAACAGTACGCATCATTCCTTCATTATACAAATCCAATCAGAATAGATAAGTGGTTAGTCGTTCTAGGTAAACGATCGGAATTTCGAGGCTTATGTCTCCATTTCAAGTTAGTACATTCTCGTAGTCTCCCGGTGACGGAGTTCGATTTACCTTGTTTCCCAATTGGCGAACTAATTTAGTTACAAATCTTCGATGATTGCTACTCATGTCATCATCTTCTAAAAGTCCACCACTGCTGTCTGAAAATAGAACGTCATTATCTTCAATATGTTCGTCATGACGATTTCTATGTAAATGGCTGTCTGTTTCGTCATTAGAACTTTCCTTAAATTATGTGAACCAACTCTGCCTGTTCATTACCTCTCGACGTGCATCCTTACATTTATGTTGCTTTGATACTTCTATTCCAGAAGTACATTTCCTAATTTTCTCGTTAAGTGATTTATTTTCTTCCTTCAATTCATGAGTTAATTTCTCCATATTAGATACCTTCAAACAACACTCATACACAAGAGTTGATTGTTCGTCTAGCCTTTTCACTTGTTATTTCACATCTATCATCAATTTGCTTGACATTAGCTGTCATACTAGATAAGCTGGCATGTATTCCCTTCTCATATTCACTAAATAATATCCTTCGTGCATCAATTAATTCTTCCCTATTGGCATCAATGATAGCATTAAACTCGATATGCTGATCGTCTATAGACTTCTGTAACCTATTTTGTCCTTGACACAGCCTTTAAGTTCGTTACTATGCTCTATAAATATCTGCTAGAATTCCTCCTTTTGGAGCTTAATATCTGAGTTCATATTCTCAATAGAACCTTTTAACACAGCTATAAAAATTACGTAAGTTCTTCCTTGAGAACTTCCATCAAGTGCTTGATCTCTCTTCGAAGAAGTTTCGTTTAACTTATCCTTAATACTGGACGTCATATTCTTAGGATACTGACAGGTTTAGAATACTGACACCTCATTTTATAACTTCCCTACTCATCTGATACTCTCGGCTCTTCTTCAAGTTTACGTTTCGAAAGCTTCTTCAATAATTCCTTTTTGATTCCATTCTCAACATTGCACTATAAACTTCAGAAGTTGGCAGTTATTGAATCTAAAAGCTAATGACTTCTTGACAGTTTCTACTCTACTAACAGTGGCGGCATATTTAATAGTTGAACATGTAACAAAAGCGAAATTTATACTAATAAAATATAGTAAAGGGTCATCATAACGCCTGTCGTGCTGTATTCGTTGGAACCTGTATGTTGTTAATTCTGAAGCCAATGCATTAAGACCATAGATTATTCAAGTCTATAAATAAAATGTAAGCCTTCAGTATATGTCGAACTCCGTACATAATAATGTCGTTATTTGTATATTTCGAAGCTGAATATATTTCAAATTTATTGAAATAAACTCTCAGAAATGTTCAGAGATTAAAAACAATATTTATTACCTGTAACATAGATTCACACCGACAATCATATCTAAAATATTCCCTTATCTACTTCAGTCATACGAGATAAATCCCTGGAATATGCCTTGAATGAAACCCAGAGATATCTTTTGTTTTTCGCGGACAATTGAGAATTAAAAGCCGTGAGAATTAAGAGCCCTATTTGTTGAATATTACATTCGAAATGCAGTGAATGTGTTTCATTGTGTGGCTATAGTTTTCACTGTTCATATTTATATTAAAATATATGTATTGCACTGATACAAATACGGACTTCAACTTCACGCTAAGCAGTTACGTTTGCTTCTGACTATACTGATGAAAGTTTTTCTACGTTTTCTCACTTTCACCAGGTAATTAAAGTATATGTCCTGGCCGCTGCCTCCTCCATCCTTATTCCGTGGAAATGTGACTGCCGAGGGGAGTCTGTGGCAGTCTTAAGCTATAGATGCTAGAATAAAAATTACAAAAAAAATGTTCAGACAAATTAAAAAAAACTATATTTCAGACTCAACTTCAAAAGGAGATTCCTTAGTCCTAATTTTACAAAGTTATAATTACTAGTTATTAGTAGAAGGTTTCCTCTTTATTTCATGCTTTCAAAATGTCTGAACTCGTCACTAAAATTTAGCAAAGACTTGCTAAACGTAGATGTTTGTTTCCTGCCATTTGAAACCTCTGAGAACGAAAACTGTACTAATGTAACACGAGAATTACACACTGAGTCATAAAAAGAAAATAAGACATGTCACACAAATTTCAGCTTGTAAATATTATAGACTCCTTACAGGTGTAAATAGTTTTAACGTATCTAAGGGCGCTGCACAAATCAACAACACCCCTGCAAATATAGAACATTCCATACTCAGTAGAAGATTCAGACAACTCAAAATTATGTCGAAATCATTATCTTTTAGAGTCGGTTTATCACTCATGGATTCTTTCATTTGTGGACTCTCCAGCAAAGAGAGTCAAGAAGTAATGAAGATTGTCTCCTATTCGTTGTCTGTTATGTCTAGTAATGCTTTCGTTACTACAAAATTAGATCCTTCTCACCATTTATGAATGATCGTTTAAGTGTAAAATGAATTCCTAGACCATTGAAAGAGAAAATGCTGTTAATAAATAAGTATAAATCCTAAATAGATGAGGACATGTTTTTCTTTCTTATTCTGTGGCTATAATTCTCTTCCTTCCAATCACCATTTCATTTGTTTTGTGTACGTTTATTCTCACGAAACGCTTTGAAAAACTTTCTCTTCGGACCAATGAAGTTTAATTTTATAAGAAACTAAAACATCTTGTTTGTTTCTTTAAATACTGTGAGAGTGTTTTCTTTATCATTCAGGGTAGTGATACTTGTGTGAGAATCCTGTATAAATTAAAGATGAATATTTGGAGGTCTCGGGGCAAAACTTTAATCTTCAAACCTGAACCGTCGCCGAATAATTTAATTCCTCTGGAAGAATATCTTTGTAGTTCCAAAGGTAAGAATATAAGGCTCTCTCCAAATATGGATGAAGTTATATACATTGTATAGTAAGCAGAATGAGTATCTAGTTTCACCTTCTGATTCAACTTAAACAATATACTAACTATAAATTGGAAGTTATTGCCTTGCTTAACACGCTATAAATTCTATGGAAAGAAGGTTTTAGTTGATAACACTTGTTCATTAACATAAATATAATATTTCTCATCATAGAAACAATTACTTTAAAATCTAATGTTATCGGCTGGAGTATGATATAGAACGCACTGTCTGAAGTAACTTTGAACAAACACTTTCAATATGACGTCAATTACAACCGCTACAAACTATGCGTCATTATTTATTGAGATATTTTCCACTCTGGGTTATGATTAGTTACCAGTGTGTTTCCTCACCATACTGAGAAAACACAAGCTCTCTTTTATCATCAAACGTCTTACAGAGTCGTTCTTTATTAGATTTAATTTCGTGAAAAATTTCTTTTTAGTGATGGCACTGTTTTAGGGAGAGATAAAATAAGTGTCAACTCCACGATGAGTTGAAACATCAGGGTTACAAGAAATAATTATAGGGATTTAGTCTAGTATTTGTCTTTTTATTAATAGTAATATCTTGGTTGATTATGAACACATCTGCAGAAGGGCAACCTTATACTTTTATCTAAATCCTGGAATCTTAATGCTTCGATTGTATTAAAATGAAGTTTTGATGAGTATTCTTAAAAATTGTCTCACAATTAATTATGCAATCTGTTCGAAAACTCATTTTATTTATCGCCATTCAATTATACATCACTTGTATTGATGCTATTAAACTATTATTCTCCGTTGTTCTTATCAAGAGATCAGTAAATATAACGCGTTTACTTAATAGATTCATTGGGCGCCGCATACCATGCATTTTGATTCTAATCCCACCAGTAATTTACTTCCGTCTTGATGTGTGGTGGGTGATATTCCTTAAGTCAAGAAACATTATAAAGTATAGGATTTAGCACACTGTTGCGCTATTTTCAAATCATAACCAAGTAAACAAGATTCTAGAGGATGTACTATCATAGAGTTTACAAGTGGTCCCGTGAGAATTATTTTAATCTACACACTATGTTACCAAAATTCGAGAATTAATGTTTCACTGGAAATGTGTTCTATGTCCCGTATATTTTCGATATCCAGTAAGAGTTATGATAAATTTCTGCAGGAAATATGAAAACCAGAAAACGGTTTTATTCTATGTCGCCCAAAGTTACAGAAAAAATGTTTTATTCTAAGTCACTGACTAATAAGCTGTTCTTGACTATGACGTTATTCTATGTCATTGGACTTTTGTATCTATGTCCTTCCCAATAACATTCACGTGACACGTCATATGGCAATATTCGCCAGTATCTTTCACAGAAAAAGTTGTGAGAGGAGCTGCTTTGAAATATATTATTGGGAACGCAAGTAAAGACGCTAATAAGTTGTGGTTTTATTGTTGCTGTTTTTGTCAAAGCATGTCCTTTTAAGTGGAGTGTTTTGTAGATACAACGACGAATATTAGGTCTATTACAGAATAGAGGATGTTTCAAATGTTGATGATAATGAAATGGACTTAAGTACTACTGTTAGCTTGGACACACTCAATGACAGCGGTGTGGCCCCTGACCATGTCCAAAGTAGTAGTAGCGACGAGGAAGACCAACCTAGTGGACCTGCTAATAGCTGCAAGAATAGGCATCATGTGTGCTCGTTTGAGAAAATCTGACGTCACTTTCAATATAGGTAGATAGGAAATATACCTAGGTTAAGGCAGTTTCTGAGAGTGGTGGTTTAAAGAACCACTCTGTCAGGCTTAAATATGCGACCTTTTCCTTCCCCAAGCCTAAGGAAAATGTTGCATTACTATTTCCAACTCAATATTAGAATAATATCACGCGTTGAAAGTACCGTCAAATCCGACTTGGTAAAAACAATGACCATGAAAGAGATTCGGTCTTAAGTCACTGGTTAATTTAAAAAAAACTCAGCTGTGAAAATAACCAGGGACCGTAAGACCTAATATATGTTATGATCATCACAAACAGTTCCAGAAGTCATCATCATTATAAATAGTTATGTGACCAGTCCATCGCCACTTCATGTTCTTTGTTATATCTTCTTATTTTGTTTGTGCGTAAATTCATTCATTTGTCTTCCTGTCCCTCCTGCAATCATTTACTAGTCTTTTGCAATCACATTAGTTAAGTGAAGAATGATACACAGAAAGGATGTCATGTCATTTCGTTCTCCATCCCATTATTCTGAAGTTGAGTTCACCTACAGCCATTAACCTTCAAATGATCTGCGGTAAAAAGGGATTAAAGCCGCAATTGAGACGGCTATCTCAGCCCCGCATTAATTTTCTAGAAAATATGTCAAGAACATATGTACATAATGTTTCTACGGTTAATTAAAATTGTTTTGTCACAAATAGGCCTGAAAATATTACAATTCCAAAGTTAAGGCCCACAAAGGAAGGAACTATAGGCGAAGGATAGCTGTTAACACATAAGATAAATAATATTTAATCACGATAATATCCATTTTGGCTATCCTAGAAAATGGTACAAGAACCATGAAATATTAAATTGAAGACCTGAATTGCAAAACATCCCAAGTCCACCGGAGTATTTTTTTAGGAGGAACAAAATACAGTACAAGTTCTTGGTATGTTACTCTATAACGCTGAAATTATTTTGTATTAAAAATGGTTTCTGTGGTGGGAATAGATATTTTATTTATGCAAGCGGATAGTCCTTGGAACATAGATACCGACGAATACAAAAATGCAAATGCGAAAAAAAGGACTTGGGATGTTTTGCAATTCAGGTCTTCAGTTATAGTTGAGTGAAGACCTCCCTCTCACCATGGATTTCCAGGTTTCTCATTGAAAGGACTCCCAGATTTTTTTCTAGTTACACCATTGTCCTCATTTTTCCGAATCAATGTGAAATCTAAAAAATAAATGGACGTACGAATAGAATGCATTAAAATGTGTAGTAGGCATTTCAAACATATGTTAATTTTAGTTGCTACTCATATTTCTTAAAAAAATTGTTTATACTTCATTTGTCTATACGTGGGATATAATAGGATGTTACTTAGATTGTATAACTATTAAATTAAAAAAATAACCAAACCCAACTTTCTCGACTTTAGTGAATACTAGATGTAGTGGCTAAAATAAAATTTAAAAATAATGAGTTATGCAAACTTAAGCTAACCAATGTAATATTCTGATTGTATCTAAATCCTGATTTTTTTGTAATATTTACAGGAAGAATTAAAATCAGATCTTCAAAATAACTTCTTTTAAGTAAAGCACTATCCATCTTCCAGACATTCCGATATTTCTTGGAAAATTTCCAGAGCTGACAAATCTCTTAAATGTAAGTTTTTGTACTTATTCACAGAAGCATATTAATCATGTTATTTTGATTGTATAGAGTATGTTACTATAAGTATTGTATGCAACCACCTCTTTCCCGAAGGACATTTTGACACAACGTAATTTTAAATATTAATGTGCAGGTATACGCAATGCTAATTGTGGACCTTGAGAACGCTCTTCTATAAAACATGAAAATAGACAAAGCACGTTCTTTTCCTGTACTCTTCGTTTATGTATTTATCTTCATTGTTTGTTTCTTACAATTTAATGATGTCTTCACAAAATGTTTATAAATATTTCAGTAACAAAGAAAGTGAAGAAAAGCAAGAAATTTCAAGAGTTGGAATGCGTCAGTTACGTTGAGGTAAATCTTGAAGGTTTAACTAACACGAAAATGTATGGCTCATTTATTTTATATAGTACTAAATAAAGGTAACACTAATCGTATTTAAGCACGAAACAAACGTTTTCAAATAAATGGCATGTTATAAAAACATAAAGGCAACGCTCTTCGTATGTACTGACTATCAAGCTTGTTTCAGATCTTAAGAAGGTGGTGTATGTTGCTAAACTGATGCTGTGGAAACTAAATTCCACCTCTAATGTAAAAAATCAGTGACACTTCCGTTAATATGACACATATGAAACGTGCTGAAATCCAGTCGAACCTCCACACAACTAAATTGAATCTTATGCATGGCCTTTAGGAAACTTTGACTCAGGCCAGGAAAGGGTATGGGAAGCATGTTGGCCAGCACCTAATTTAAAGGTACTATCCCGGGATTGGAAAATCTTCAGTCATAATGGGTAGCTATTCATTGCTCTCCCCTGATTTAAGGCCGCTCAGGCTTTCAGTTCGCATTACTATTACACAAACCAACCACAGAAACTTGTAATCCTTTAGATCCTATATTTAGTCTAAATCTTTTGAAGTTGTTTGGCAGATTAATATCAGAATTGTGAGAGACATAAATCGCATTGATAATGGAAAGAATTATTGAAATTCATGGAGGATGTTTATTTAAACTTAAACTCTGTTGATTTTCAAGTCCTTGGAAGGTGTTAAATATAATTCTGATCCTGTTCTGTTCTATCATGTAGAGTAATATATAATCCTTAAATCTCAGGTATTTTACATAAATACATTTTTGGTAAGTCACGTGTGTTTGACTGTGAAGAATACCACTGTGATGATCATCATCATCTTCAATGTTCTATCGAAAAGTGAAAGCGCTTCAGCATAAGTTAAGTATGACTGGAATATTTTCTTTTGGCCTTTGATGTACGCATTTGGTGTTCTAGAATAAAAGTATCCAATGCAATTCACAGACAGATGATCAGCAAAGGTTGGCGCGATAATAATAAAGATTTCTTTATTAGATGAAATATATATATTCCCTTTAAGCATGATAGTTTGTTATAAAGGTCTTTCAAAGAGAAAACAAGTGGTGCTCTTAGATGGCACTCTAAAAAAATATGACTCTTTTCAAAATTATCATTTTCTCGGGTAAATATTTTTTGATCCGGTTGTGTTTGGGCGACCAAACATAACATAACATTCTATAACTACTGCACGGTACTCAAACACAACTTTTAAACATTTGCTTTTGAGGGGACCGCAACACTGCCGATATTTAAGAAATTGAGTTTCAGATGCATGCAAAAGTTGTAGAATGTTACGTTCTGTTTCTTCGATGAAACATAGCCAGATCAAAAAATATCTAGCCGTGGCCCGAAGCCCGCGAAAAATTAATTTTGAAAACGGCCTAAAACGCTTGACGGCCAAAAAGGGCCACATTTGACATGGCTAGATTTCGTACGAATACACAGCTTTTAATAGCTACTCGAACCCCAAAATTTGAAATTGGTATCATATATTTATTCCTTGTCTTGTAAAAAAACAATTGCGCCCTTTTAGGGGTACACGGGGTTAAATAAGAATTGAAGCTTTCCTGGCGGCGAATATTATACAGATGTTCTCGGGATATCAGCCAGGTGAAGTCCGACGATAGAGCCGACGTTTCAAGAACAGACATTGTTCTCATCTTCAGGGCAAGTATACTGAGACCAGTTCATGTGTACTATATATAGTAACGGTAGGGGGCGGAGCTTAAGAATCTGTGTCTCTGATTGGTTGGCCTATAGCTTGACGCTGATTGGTCGTTTTCATGTATGTTTTCTTTATGACTGGTGTCCAAGTCCGACTAAGTTGAAATCCTGTATCTCTGTTGACA